>JANBPK010000226.1:0-13893 GCA_027579435.1 Candolleomyces eurysporus | reverse complement strand
AGCGGTTTCGGAGTGGTTTCAGGTGACTGTGGAGGGCTGAAGAGCGGATTGGGTGACTGAGGAGGGTTGGAGAGCGGTTTCGGAGTGGTTTCCGGTGACTTGGGAGGGTCGGAGAGTGGGATGGGTGACTGAGGAGGGTCGGTGAGCAGCTTGGGCGACTTGGGAGGGTCGGGGATGGGGATGGGCTCCGTAGCAGCTTTGGGAGACATAGGAGTGTCAGAGAGAGGCTTCGCAGTGCTGGAGTTGTCCTCAGTCCTCAGACGCTTCATGCCTCCCTCCTCGTCGCNTAGCGTCATCCAGGGGAGAACGCTTACGTGCTTTCTTAGCAGCGGAAGAACGCGTTTTCCTAGCTTTTGGGGCAGTGGGTGGAGGGGAGGGCTTGGCCGAGCTCTGGGCGGTAGAGCGCGTCCTTTTTGCGGGCTGCTCCAAGTTCGTCGAAGCTGGCCTCTTGCGAGACTTCCCCCNTCCGTTTACTCTCCAGCAATTGCTGCAAGGCTTCGATGTTCTCGAGGACTGTCTGGTATTTCTTTCTCAAGTTGGCAACAATGTCTCCGTCAATGGAGTTCGCTAGGATGGATCAGTCAGGACTCGGAGCACAGCACAGAGACAGATGAATCTCACTTTCTGCAGCAGCCAAGTCAATCTTGAGGTCTTCGGCATGACTTTCAGCGTGCTTGAGCAACTGATTGATCTCCTTGACAGTTTTNGGGCCACACCGTCATCTTTGTCTCGACTAGAACGAAGGTAAGCAACCACGCCAGCATGATAAGACGGAAAGCTTACGTATGGTGCTGGTTGGGTCTTGAGGAGAATCCATTGCGGCAGTCAAAGGGTCTGGGAGATCGAGAGTGCCAATTTCAAGAAGAAAGATGAGAAAGCGAGGTGGACGAGGAGAAGGTCTGCTGTCCTTCTCCCCAAAGTATATCGAACCTCTTCTTCGTCACACGCTTGCAGCTACGTGCGATTCTCACCATGTGGAATGGATGGTGGAGTGCCAAGAGGGTTGGACGGAGGACCTGTGGTTGCCTTCCGACGTCATTGCGGATCAGAACATTGGCGGGAGCGCGGGCGTGAATGCAAATGTCTAGAAAAAGACAATCCAAGCGCACTTGGAAGCCATGAGATATGCATAAGATACCTTTGCCATAGCAAAGGAACATTCTGGAATGCTATCCATATGAAATTTCTTCTATTTTTTCCTCCTTATCGCACCCGTAGATTTTCGACCCTTTTATCGGCCCATCCCTAGGCCTGCTAGTCTACCACCCACATGGTACTCTCAAATATATGAGTCATAATCCCGGTACTGCCCGCTTTCGGTCTATCTATATGCCTGCCGGTCTACCACCCATATGATATTCTCGAAAATGGAGCCACATCCCGGCACTGCGCCTGATACGAAGTTGGTTTGGAATAAGACGGTTCAGAATCTGGGTTAGTGGTCCAAGAATCCCGAGATCCGGTTTCACCGTCGGTATACCAGATGGGAGGTCTATCTATTACAGGAGGATAGCTCTACAGGTGGTGCAACGGGCCGAGAATCCATGAACTTGTTTCCTCAGGTTACTGTAGAATACATCCGGGTCAACCGGATCGCGGCCAAAGTCGTAATCCAACTCTTTGATATGCCCGTACTGGTCAAAGCGGACTGGAACTCGCGTTGGGATCCCCATTCCTTCCCTCAAAGAGATCGCACGCCAAGTCTTCTCCAATAGACGTAAGTTATCGAAACACGAGATGATGTCTTGCACAAGAGGCTTGCCCCGCGCAAGGAATTTGCGGCATTTATTTTGATAGGCATCCAAGAGGGAATGACGACTCATCCTCACCACCGTAGCTGGGTGCAGTGTATCGAAATCTTGTATAGACAGAGATCAATGAAAATGAAAGATCAAAGATATAAGAACACGGCGGACGTACCTGTCATACCGCTCTTGGGATCCCTTGAGAAATAGAATCCTTGCATATCGGGGGAAGGCGTCCAGGAAAGCGCCATCTCCCGCCGGATGATCTTCAATGTATTCTTGGCATCTGGACAAGCCATAACTTCCTTGAACATTGAAGAGATATTGATGAGTCGGACCTCGTCGGAGACGTTGTTTGAAAGGAATGGGAGCCATCGTGCTGTCCAGTCTGGGGCAGAGAGAGGTGAACCAGGTGGTGGTGGTACATAGGTTTTGACGTCCCAGGGCTTGCAGTTCGTGAGCTGTGATTTCCTAATAATTGGTTGGGAACTCGTAAATCGATCCCCTAAGCCACACTCTGCCCAATCCTCGGGCGGCTCCCAATCCTCTGCGGGTTCCCAATCCTCTGCGGGTTCCCAATCCTGCGGAAATTCCCAATCCTCAGGAGGCTCCGGGTCCTGGGGTACGCCCCAAGTATCTGGATGCTCTATGTTATCCCAATAGGCTGCCGCTGGGTACTCGAGCCAATCATACATATGCTTGAGGCTGAAACTCAAAATCAACAACAAATGGAGGCATCTGAAGACAGCATCCACTCACAATGTTAAGCGCAACACAAAGAAGCGACAAATACGGGGAGGAAAGAACGGAGGAGGGAGCTTTTCCCGAGCCTGAGTTGATATCTGGAAGCGCATGAAAGAGGCTGACATCAGACGACAATGGTCAGCTGTGGTAGGCTGTGGTCCGGTACAGGCACAGTTAGAACTGGAACCGAATCGAACTGAGCGAACGATGACAAACCAAAAAGTGATACGGTAATGATATGGGCCAAACCATCCACGAACGTGAGATTCACGAATTTTGGGAAATCAGGAAAGCAACATAGGGATTGAAGTAACAAGAAATAGCTGTAACATCCACTTCTGTGTGTGACATCTATATACTATGAGAACGGTGCTGAGAGGGAAGGAGACCAGCAAGGGCAATGGTGGTAGGATTGGAGAACCACGCCAGCGAAGGGGTTGCTGACGTCCAGCATCAAGCTATGATGCACAGTAATGAGCCAGAGGTAATAGTATACAGATGTGATTGGTCATGTACCTATACCCTTCGTAGTGCCCAGGATATCTCTCGCCATTCAAGGATTGCGAACGAGGGTGAAGAATTGGGAGAGGGCTGACAGCGTTGCTCGAGGCCGAATGATGAATTGATGGCCGCCAGCGGAACCTACTCGACCTCGCCTTTCCTTGACAGAAGGATTGTGTTATTGACACTGTAGGAGGCACCAGAAAAGCCTCAAAAAATGACGATAATTCGTAAAAAATTGAATAACGTATATATATATTCACTCCCTGATGCATACTCTCTTCCGGAGTAAAGGTCAGACCGTGTTCATGAAATCGACAGAATGTCATCTAAGTTCCATTGCCAATCCTGAATCTGGACCTAACTTTGCTATTCGCAACGCCGTTTACTCACCACCAAGTTGGGGGGCCATGAAAGAATATATTTCGCTATCAAGTAGTACCCTCAGAAAGCTCTACAGAAAATTATCGACCTCAAATACCTAGAAATACCTTTGGTGTTGAGTAAAGGTCAGACGGCCACCGGCCTGCGCCCAAGCTGCTGCCCGACTTGCATTAACACTATGAGCTTCACTGCCCAGGGCACCCTACACTACACAGAAATTTTTATTGTATCATCTAGGGGTCACATAGAGAGGCATCTAGTACATCTCAACATTTGTATCCAAGTCAAATGCATTTGGAATTGAGTTAAGGTCAGACGGGGCTTGCCGCTCCCGTCACCGCATATCAATTTCGCTCCTTTCCCATTAACCCTCACCTCAATCAATGGGTCGACCGCAGATCCATCACACACTCGAGGAAAAGAAGGCTGCCAACCGACTTAAGAGCAAGAAACACTATGAGAGGTATGTTGTGCAATTTACATTCAAAAATACGTTTATCATCTAGTAATATTGAACAGGAATCGAGACATCATTCTCAGACAGAGGCGACGAATTGCCAGGCAGAAAAGGAAGTCTGAGTAAGTATCAGTAGAGATTCTAGGCGATTGTACCCACCGTGCCTCATATATAGGAAAAACGATAAGATTGCTCAGTCTATGGGTGAAGAGGAAGTAGTGCCCCTGGAACGGTACGTTTCTTATGCCCTTCTCTTCAACCTGCACCAAGGTCTTACTATATGTTGGAATTTAGTTCTAAATCTAAACTCGATATCATCAAAGATCAGGTTCAAAGAATATCTCAGAGGTTTGAGAGAGCCCTGGCCGAGAGGAGCACTGCCGGATATCTCTCCCTGGTTTGCGTCGGCTTCGAGATTCATTATGAGGAGGGGTACGTGACCAGGGCCAAGGATTTCATCATGGAGAAAGAGGTGGAGTTCAGGAAGATTCGGTGTGCTCTTGAGAAGTATCAGGGGATGGTCGAAGAGATTGCTGGGTTTAGCGAGGAGTGGAAGGAAATTGAGGGGACTGTTGCCAGGGTTCGCGAGGTCGTCCGCTGGCTCGATAGCGTGCTCTGTACAGCAATGGTCGATCCTGCTGATCTGGTGAACCGTTTTCGCGCAAAACAGCTCGAATTCCAGACAGGATCTGAGGTTTAATAGCATCGAGCAAGCTTCGTAAATTTACTTCTTTTACATCTTCTTGTATACCTTCTCGGGGGTTTAACGTGCGCGGAACTCCAATCAAAAGTCGAAGCAGAAAAGAGTAGTTTAATTTCCCAAAACAAAACAGCAGCTACTTCAGACTAGGTACTAGGTCCGCGTCAGGATTGAGCAGCTTGAGCCGACTTGAAGAGCTCCGATAAAACTTTGTTGCGAGCCTCGAGCTCGTCCCTGAGACGCTGAGCCTCTGATTCGGCCTTTGCCACCTGTTCCATGGCTTTCTCAGCTTTCTCGGTAGCCTCTTGCATCTTCTGAAGGACTTGTTCCTTCTCCTTCTCGCTCTGAAAGCTATGCGACCTATCTGCGCGCTTGAGGACGGTCATCAGTGAGGAAACTTGCTGGTGAATCTTCTGGAGATCTTCCGGGGCCTCCAGACGCAACCGGCGAGAGGCAAAGTGCGTGAAGGGCTGGCTGGCAGCAGGGTTGTGTATGGCAATGTACAGCCATGAAGCGGTTCGATTGGCAACATCCTCTGCCTGGAGCAAGATGTGAGTAATTAATAAAAGAGACTCAAGCGTAAAGGACGAACCCTAGTCATGAGATCTCGGGTAAGGCGCCTCCAGTTCACTGACGACGCGTGCTGCTCAGTGTAGACCGTCTTGAGCTTACGTTGGCGTGCCATTTCTGGTCATATCAATCGTCAATGAAGGCATCGAATAGGGGNAACAAAAACTTACTGATCAGGCGGTTGCCGCGACCGACACCTTCAATGTATCCATGGTGAGGATTTTTGTCAGACGCATAGACTCGCTTCTTCTTTGTAGAAGGTGACGGTTTCTTGAACTCTTCGGCTTCGGATTTTTCAGAGTCCTCTGAACTCTCTCCGGCAGTGTCAGAGTCTTCCGAGCTGTCTGGAGCAGCGTTGGAGTCCTTCAGGCCCTCATCGGTAGCGAGAGGGGGCGTGGTCGCCAGCTGGGGAGGTATGACGACTGGAGCCAACTGTCCATGAGACTGCGCTAGTAGAGAAGGGTCGATGGGCAACGTAGACGGCGGCAGGGGAAAGGCTGGAGAGTTAACGACCTTGTGCAGAGTGGAGAGGCACTTCCTGAGACATACTGGCATTAGGGAAGGCACCGGGCGTGAATGGTGGATGAAGCATGGGATTGAACGGGAACGCGGGAACCTGGAAGGCTCCTGCAGTAGCATCTGTGACGTATGAACCCAGCTGAGAGCCTGGAGCGCTACCTACAGTGCCGGCTGTGGTAGCGAATGCATGGGAAGGAGGGTTCGGGGCTGAGTTCACTGCAGGAGGCATCAAGGGGCCTAGGATCCCAGCCTGAAGCCCGGATCCTGCGTCGTTGGAACGTGGGCCAGGACCCTAACGAGACCAAATTCATAGTAGGATAAGTACTTGAGAAAACGCTGAGGAACAAAGACATACAGCTTTCTTGCGACCATGGTCGCACTCAGACCGTAGCGGTTTGCCTGGACACTTGCGGCATCGAGGCGCTTGACGCTTTGGTGGGGTGAGGTCGCTTACTTGCTTGCGGGACGCAGCTGCTCTTTTTCGGGGGGAAGTACGCATGGGAACGGGATGCTCAGTCGGTCACTCACCAGCAATCGCATCAAATATAGATATTGGGCGGCGCAGGTCCAATTTCAAAGAACATCCAGTGGAACTGGCTCGACGCATGGTTTCACGACCAATTGGGGTACGGTTGGCACAACCTCCGTCGGTAATCCCATGGGATATTCCTATAGGCAATTTTATCATGACCATGTGCTTCCTTTCTGATACCACGATCGTCGTAAACTCACCTCCTTCTCGCCTCCAATGCCTCCCAGACAACTGGAGAGGGATGATTTAGACTCGAATCACGAGTATCCTGTTGCTCTATTTGAGCAGGCCGCGAGCGGAGACACTTGGATTTCACCCACCAAAGCGGTGAAACAGTACCATCGACCCCTGAAGAGGAGAAAGGGGTCAAAGCGGGGACCTCGATCCAAGACCGATGTTTTGCCAAGCTTGGAAGGGCAAAGCAGCCAGGACTTAGCGACGAATGATGTAGACGTCGGGTCCTGGGACTTGGTACCCATGGACCCCATCTCAAGTCCGGCAATCATCGAACCCAGTTCGCCCGTCTCAGCGGAACGGGATCCAGAGGCAGACCTCGCCGACTATATCGAGGCCGTTGAAACTTTTGGCGCTGGCTGGTACTGCATTAACCATTCCCTTTTCGTCGTTCAAGGCTGGGATGCACGTCGAACTAGACCAACGGTACGCCGCTTTTCGCACTGTGGAGATTTTGCTGATTTGATTACATATAGAGCAATTGGTACCACCTTCAACATCTGGAGATTGAAAAGGATGTTCACGTCGCCTGCACATGCCCCCAGCACTCCCAAAATTCGTCGTGCATTCATCAAGAATTCTTCAACATGTACGATGTCGAGTCTTTGTTGTCGATGACAGCCCTGGTTGAAGTGCCTGGTATGTGTTAATGTTTAATTTTGAACGTCGTTTGTCTGATTCTTCAAAGGTGATACAAATGTTGCTATCTACTTCCGTCAGCAACTCCCGAATTCCCCGGACTTCCTCACTATGTTCTCGGTAAAGGGCGTATCCACCTCCGAGCTGAAGGGGCGTGCCATTGTCTCCCACACCGGCATCCAACCATCCGGAGGAGTATGGAAGTGCTCGAAGCATTCAAGCGGCCTTTTATGTATACATGTCAGAGAGGCCTTCGAGCTGTTCCAATCGATGATCGGGGAAGATGGTCAAGAATTGGATCCCACTATATTTGACAATACACAGGCCCTCGGTTAGTCTTCTCGTTTGTGCTGCCATAACATCTCTTTGATGATGACAACAGCTTCACTCACCCGACTGGACTCCATTTCTCATTCTCCCATACTCCCGCCAATCTCGTTTGGTCTTAAAGACGACCCTGTTCTATACCCTCGCCCTCCGCCCTTTCGGTCTCCACCTGTCTCCACGCTGATGCTCGAGCGAGGAGGTTCCTGTCCTTGCCCTGGGGGAAGAACCTTCTACAACCCAGACTCACCAACTGTGGAAAGGAGCTGTCGCATCTTCACTTTGTTCACCGTCTATGAAGGAGCAATTCAGGTCCAGGCCTGTCCTAATTGTCCTCAAAATCGACGACGTTTCATCGGACCAGATCTCCACGAACAGGGTCTATTCAATTACAACAACTCCGTTCTCGTTAGTCACGAACTCCTCGATGAATACACTTTCGCCTTCGTCACATCGGAAACACCATTCAATGCATTTGTCGCCACAGTCACTCATCGTTACGCCGTCTCCGGCACGGAGTTCATGGGCGATGATTTATTTCGTTCGATTTGGTTCGCCTATGCTACTCGGCTAGCTATGGACAAAGATATGTGCTGCACGCGCTGCGGAACATACCCGGAAACGATTATCTGGGATGGGATCACACTGGCGTTTGGACGGAAACACCTCTCTTCGACTCTTTCCCCCCCCNACTCAGACCTCGACCACTTCGATTCAGCGTTTCAATGTGAAGAACCACCCCAGGCAGCAGCTGCTTCTAGATCCAGCGTTACGCAAGCTCATTCGCCAGGTTGTGAATGCACCGAAACTCGACCTCGAGGCTGTTTTGGCGAACGACGCAGTTGAGGGAACACCCTCCGACGCTGCACAGATGGAGCTCGACCGTCAGTCTCGTCAGATCGCCGAGCACTTGAATCGGATCAATGCAGTCTACGAATTCCTTCAAACAGAGTGTGTACCTCTCGCGTCCCTTTTTCTGGACTCGTATGGGGCGGTCGCATATTCGCAAAAAAAAWTCGATACCGTCCTCAACAACACGTTTTTTTCTTCAAGTGGGTCATTACTGTTCAATAGAGAGGTTGAGTCGTCTAACCGTTATCACTGTAGATTGCTGCAGAGGAGTCCGTCCTCCAAATGGTCAACGGCGCGGCCTTGTCGGATCTGTCCAGCTTTCTCGCCACCCCACTACCCAAAAATCTCACGAAGATAATTTCTATCCCCGGTCTCTACCAAATGCTGAAGGAGCGGTCGTCTATTGATAACTTGATTCCTCTACTGCACTGGATTGCGAAGAGGGCTGCCACTGTGCTCCGGGAATTATCGGTGGAGCAAGTTTTATTGTCAAATGGAGGGGGAGCAGTTGATACAGATTCCGACTGGAAAGTGGTATGTCCAACAGGCTTTCCTTTGCTGCAATGGAGGCTTACTTCAATAATTAGACTGGGACATTCTACAGTCTCCCGAAGATACGAGAACGCCCTATTTACCCCCGTCTGAGATCTGACCATAAGAAAGACGTCTCAAAACCTCGGGGAGACAGATGCGGGAAGTACTACACACAGTATGGAGAAAGAAGGCTGACAGGCGGAATCATGGTAGCGTGGTGTACACACTCCGTCTGCTATGGATTTCACTGCATTCCCGAGAGCGAGGGGCGTAACGACGTATTTTCTGCCATGGTAACGCGTTGGCCTGTGGCCCCGAAGCGCGTTATTTACGACTTCGCGTGCGCGTTGGGACCGTACTGTATGCTACGGGAGCCAGCTTTCTTCCAGAATACTTTCTTTGCTATCGACCATTTTCACAGTGCTGGACACACGAAGTGTAGCCCCGCAGCATTTCTTTCCGAGCATGCGAACGTTGATCCCCGACTCGTTTCCATAAACTCGAGTGCGGGAGAGTGCGGGAACAGCGGCCTGAAGAGGATTCGCAAGTCGGTTAGTTACATGGGTCAGGAACGAGCTATCGTATATACAAAAGTATTTCTGTCTGCATGGAATAGACTTCGTCTACGGAAAATGGAACAATAATCCGTCTTTCGCCATTTAGGTAGCAGTAACGTCTAAGCTCCACCCAAGATGTGAATGGAAGGTACTTGCACCTTGCGTCGACGGCTCAAATATGACCTGTTTTATGTCAAACTGCAATTAAAGACCTTGTTCAAAGGTGATTTGACCGTCCACCCATATCTCTCCAACGAGTTGGAAGGCAAGTTGACCTTCCGTTCACCCTGCTCGAAGGTCTTCTTGACTTGCAGTTCTGACTTGTGGTATTTGAGCTTTCCATCAACCTCTCTCCGTTGGATTGGAAGGTGGGAGGACCTTCCGTGTTCCTCTTGAAGGTGACTTCGACTTTGAGTGTTGACTTAGAACCCAACTAGAAGTTATTGCTCATCTATCTTGGCCTCTTCAATGGACTGGAAGGCATTGTCACCTTCCTTTGACCTCTCTCCATTGAGTTGAAAGATATGGAGACCTACTCCAAAGGGCTTGGTCTGCGAAGCGGAGGTGTAGTATGTTGGACTTTAGTTGCATGACTGCCTAAAGGTCCAAAAATTCGTCCAGTCAAGTCGCAATTGGAAGGTAGTCGCACCTTCCGCCCCATGCTTTCAACGGCTTGAATGCATTTGCGCCTTCCTTTCTCATCTCTCTATTGAGTTGGAAGGTACATTGACCTTCTGTCCCTCTCTCTTGAAGACCACACTGACTTCCAGTTCTAACTCAACCCACCTGGAAAATATTCATACCTTCCATCCCGTGTCTTCAATGGTCTGGAAGGCGTTCACCCCTTCCGTCAACCTCTGTCTTTTCAGTTGGAATGTACAGTTGCCTTCCGTCTTTCTGTCTCAAAGCTCACATTGTCTTCCAATCTCGACAGGCCAGGAACTGACCGGAAGGTCTTTGCCCCTTCCATTGACTGCTCCATGTTGAACTGGAAGGTATGTTGACCTTCTGTCTTGGTCTCTCAAAGGTCACACTGACATCCAGTCCTGAGAACCTCACTGGAAGGTATCTGCACCTTCCATCCTTGCCCCTTCTGTTGACCTCTCTCTATTCAGCTGGAAAGTACAATTACCTTCCGTTTTCCTATCTTGAAGCTGTTGAGTTGGAAGGTACATTGACCTTCTGTTGTTCTCTCCTGAAGACCACATTGACTTCCAGTCCAGAGTGAGGACCCACCTGGAAGATATTTGAGCCTTCCACCCTTGCACCTTTGAAAAATAGAAGGTATTCACACCTTCCACTCCCATTTTCTTGTTGAGTTGGAAGGTATGTCAACCTTCTGTCTTTCTCTCTCAAATGCCACATTGACTTCCAGTCTGGACTGAAGATCCACCTGGAAGAGATTTGAACCTTCTACCCTTGCATCTTTGAGGTCTGAAGGCATTTACACCTTCCACTCCCATCTCTTTGTTGAGCAGGAAGGCACATCAACCTTCCATCCTTCTCTCTTGATTGCCACATTGACTTTCAGTCTGGAACCTGGAAGGTATAAATACCTTCAATTCCTGTGCCCTCAACAAATTGGAAGGCATTTGTACCTTCCACTCTTGTCTCACTGTTGAGTTGGAAGGTACATTAACCTTCCATCCTCCTCTCTTGAATGTCACATTGACTTCCAGTCCAGACTGAGGACCCACCTGGAGGATATTTGAACCTTCCACCCTTGCATCTTCAAGGACTAGAAGCCATTTGAGCCTTCCACTCACATCTCTCTGTTGAGTTGGAGGGTATATTGACCTTCCATCCTTCTCTCCTGAATTTCACATTGACTTCCAGTCTGGAAGGACCTGCCTGGAAGATATTCAAACCTTCCACCCTCATATCTTTGAAGACTGGAAGGCATTTGCTTGTTGAGTTGGAAGGGTATGTTGACTTCTGTATTCCTCTCCAGAAGGTGAAGTTGACTTCCAGTCCAGACTCAGGATGCATCTGGGAGGTAATTACATCTTCTGCGCTTGTTTCTTTGATGGCAGGAAGGCATTTATACCTTCCGCTCCCATCTCTTTGTTGACTTGGAAGGCACATCAACCTTCTATCCCTCTCTGTCAAAGGCAACATTGACTTCGAAATCTGACTCAGGATCTGACTGGAAGTTATTGGTACCTTCCATCCTCACCTCCTCAATGCACTAGAAGGCACCCGCTCCTTCCGTTGAGCTCTCTCTGTTCAGCTGGAAGGTACAATAACCTTCCATTCTTCTATTTTGAAGCTCGCGTTGACTTCCATCCTGAACCCAGCAACCAACCGAAATGTATTTTCACCTTCCGATCATCTGTCGAAGGCCATGTTGACGTCCAGTCCCAACTCACAGCCCAACAGGAAGATATTTCCCCCTTCCAGCCGCCACTATCTGGTGACCTGGAAGGTAAGATTCCCTTCTGCCCTCCTCTCTCGAAGGCATTATGAACTTCGAACCTTGACCAGTGACCTGACTGGAAGGTCCCACTGACTTCGGTTATCACTGCCGCTGGGAGACATATAGGCACAGGAAGGTGGGATCACCTTCCAACCACACCCCGAAGGCCTAGACGCCGTCCTTCGCGGTATGGGCCAACACTAGTATACACATGCATTCAGAAATGACCTCACGTGCCTCGCAATCGTGGAAAGTGCAACCTGTTGCACCTGTTCAGCGCAACCCGCGGTACCAGTTTGGTACACCACGGGTATCGGCGGTTATCTGACACGGACCGACTGCATCACAGCCACAGGACCTGCAAAATTCCCACCGTTCGCCTGCTGTTGCCTCTCGCTCAATGAATGCCGGAAGGATGTATAGGGTAAAAAGGGCTTTATGCAGTCCAGTCATTAATTCCAAGTGCTGTCGAATGAATCTTCATCTTCGTTCTACAGCAACGGGAAGCGAGGTCTACGATGACGGCGAGAAAACTTGCACAGCCCGCCAGCTCGGAAATTAAAGTCGGTGTGATACAACCAGTGCAGCAAATCGCCGCAGCTTCCTAGGTGCTGAAAATATTACTACGTGTGCCGCGGAAGAACTCTAACGCAGGTCACAGAATCCAGCCAAGTGCAGGTTTGATTCAGTGGGTGCTGTACCGGGAGTTCCTGCTCCTCCTAGCTTCGATGCGTGAGCCTGAGATAACAGCTCCATTCACTTGTGAGCAATATTGGCCCTTGTGTGGTGTGTGCGTACGAAGTTCACCAGTCTCCCGTTGTCTCCGAGCTACCATTCCCCATTCATCGCTGTAGATTGGAAATGACACAAACATGTATGCTGTAATTCATGTATAGCACGAGCATGTTCTAGTACGATATGAAGGTTCAGTGACCGTCCTCGCAGTAATCCTGTGCAAATGGTGTGCAGCGCATGAGCGCCTTGCTTGCTGTATCCCTGTATAAAAGTGTCAGCTCACTCGTCATCCACACCTTTCATCAACCAAATCCCACTCTTCCTGGGTTCAGGACCGCAAGCTAAACCATGATGGATGAAGATAGGTACGTTTGCACCGTCTACCAAAGATACTCGACACTGAATATACCATTCCTAGCTCTCTGTTTGATGATCGAGGCGGCGAAAGGTAGGGGCTGCGTCTTTAAGAAATGACAATGTCGTAACATTGCTCTTCAAGTCAATTTTATTTGACAGGTAGGGACGATCCTTTGGTAACTCTATGTTACCGTTTTCATCTCTGTGGCCCCTCTAGATGTTTCTCTCCACATAGCTGATGTCACCGATGGTGATCATAGCTCTTTGAAAATACCCGGACTTGTGATATTTGGTCTCGCAGATGAGCCAGGTGGAAAATACTTTCCACTTGTTACAGTGTCCCCGGGGCGATGGAAAGTCGAGGGTCCCATAGAGCTGTGAGTAGTCGTTGATTCATTTTAAACACACAATAGGAGCTGATGGCAGTTGCAAGCCCCAAAAGCACGAAAGGAATTGTAATCATTGCCAAGTCCGAGGGCTGGAACATGGCGTTCACGCATTTGGACTGCATTGAGATGCAAAATGGAGGGAATGGCGAAGAATCTGGTACGAACGCTGATGATTTCAAGGCCAAGGCGTTGGCACTGATCTGGTGGAACTACAGATCATACCCGGGATATGAATACATGTGATGAGCAGACATGCCTGACAATATCGTGGAAGACATGCGAAACACCATTCGAGCCTTTGACAAGGGGGGAGGGTGAGTAATTATACCAAATAAAACAGGGAAGAACTTTATTCACGCGATCCATCCAGATGCCCTGACCTTGCTGAGCAGCATTAAGGCCAGGCGTAGGCAGGTCTTTGGGCCGTCTATCTCCGTCTCCGCTCTTTGGGAGGCAGCTGTACGACCTGAGGGAGCAGACCTCTTTAAGTCGCTCAATTACCTTGAAGCCTGTTTCGAACGTAGCTTTGAACGTACAGGTGACCGATCCAACATCAGTGAATCGATTTCAGCAACACAAAGGGCAGTCGAGCTCACTCCAGCTGGTCACCCGGATCTCCCTGTTAGGCTAAGAAACCTTGGCCACTCATTCGCCAATCGCTTTAAGCACACAAGTGCCCTCTCTGACGTTGCTGAAGCAGTCTC
>JANBPK010000224.1:0-10220 GCA_027579435.1 Candolleomyces eurysporus | reverse complement strand
CACTCCTGGTTCGTCATCGGCGCACAGGAACCATGGCTGACCTCGAGCAGGCCGTCTCCTCGCTTCGCGAGCAGTCGAACTTCGACCATCCCCTCATCCATATCGCTCAGTTGCACTCAAGAAATTTATCATCTCCCTCCAATTGATGTACAAGAGGACCCAAACACTCTCCCACCTACAAGAGGCAATAGCTCACTGCGAAGAGCTCCTTGCGTTTCATCGTGCTGTTGGGCACCAGAATCGAGCCCAATGCCTCCGCCTCCTGGCTTCCCTCCTCCAGCTGCGCTTCGATTCTATGGGACAAGAAGCAGATTGCTCCAAAATCTCGACGTTGGAAGAAGAAGCAAATCAGCTGCCAGCCTCACCCACCGAGCCTATACCGCCGTAATTATGACCGCACACACGATTTCTTCCAACATGTAATTTTATATATTCCATGAAAACTTTATTACTGGACCTTCTTGTCATGGTTCACAACACCTGCTCCTGCACGTATTTAGCATCTCTTGTTTCCTACCCTCAATCTCCCATTCACCACATTGTGTTCAGATTACTCTAATTGGTCTACATGCTCGCGAAACAATGCGAGGCTTCTGCCAAATTTTACTTCTAAGGCATAAGCATCAGTAGAGGAAAGTGGGCGTTGACGGCAGCTGAAGAGACTATCTGCGCACATCGCGGGGACTCAAGGACGCTCACATGCAAATTCTTCATTCAGGCCGATGGTAGCCCCAACTCACCATTGTACGAAGAGGACATTAAACAAGTACGTTGCTCAAGTCGAAGAAACAGAACAAAAAATAGCACAGCGAATGCGATATTTCGACGGAGGGACGAGGGGATGCTTGGAGGGCAAAGACAAAGCAAGAGAAACGAGTGCATAGCTGACCAAAGGAAGAGCGATAATTGGCAGGGAATAACAAACGACAGGTCACGGTTGAACGAATGGGATGAGGGTGGATGGATGAACAAAGTAGGGATGAATATGTGGACGTGGATGCAGTACCAGCTTGCTCAACAGATGCCTACGAACCGCGAAACCCCAGGAGACAGGTGAGTCGCACCCTCCACCTGGTGCTGCGATTCTTCCACTCTCATCTTCCTCCTTCCCATCATCCCAAATTGCTGACCCGTTCGCTATTCCTGTTCGCACTAGGCTCTCGACCACCTATGCTTCTTCTCCCTTTCTCCACCGACCCCTCCGAACTTTCAAAGTGCTTGAAGAAGAAACACACACCGCCCCTCGCAGAGGTTGATGAGAATGTGGGCAAGGGTAAAAGCCAAAAACGCAGGTTGTCCTCACCTCTGGGAGATGGAAAGGGCAGGTCGATTGCGAGGAAGCTTGATTTTACGAAGCCGGGCTCACAGTGAGTTTGACACCGCTCACTTTCTCTAAATCTCGATGGATACCGGATAGTCGCTCTGCTTTGTTGTCGCTGCATACCTTGAAATGAGATCCCATTCAGATAATTATTCATCCATTTTTCGAAAGATGAGTGTTTAAACATATGCATAAGGGCCAAAGGAACTTGGGCTGGCACATGAACGAAAACGCCAATAACTCGACGACGATGCTCATAATCGGACCAATAGGCATCTTTACCCACTCTTGGCCATGCGAAGACTAGCAAAAAGAAAGGTCGCCGCGTTAGTGGAGGCTGAAAAACCGGTCGACTCACTCGATTGTTGCGAGACCTCGACGACTCAAAACGGAAGAAACTGGGCTCCCCTTCGTGAAAGCTAAACAACATTTGGAGCGATGAAATCGTGCGCAGCTTGAAGGTAATGTACGAACTAACCATCGGAGAGCTTTGAGAGGACTAGAGGCCCTATTCACCATACCATGGACATGCAGAATGCAGTAGGGAATAAACCAGAAGTTCTGCAATGCTGCACCTTCACCGATGATATCGCGAACAACTCGTTCCATCCTGTCAAAGCCTTCTCGGGATAGTATGCTGACATCCCATGCCCCCTCCAACACGTTGGATCGCAGGTTCAATCTTGCCAATGGCGAGATCACCAGAGTATACACGGAGAGACGTTCCAAGAAAGCTCCGCCACTTCATCAAGGAGACAGGACAATCATGAAGCAGAGAATCGGATTGGTGGCGTAGTTGATTGTCTGCCTTGAGACGTAGATCGGGTTTGGCGGCCCAGGGATCGATCGTCCTTGACGAGAGTGAAGAGCAGAGGACGATGGTGAATGTTGGTGACCAATGGGGGTCACCGCCGTAAGATTTCTCACAGGGAATACGTTGGGAGGAGGAACGACAAGATACTCGAGCGCGTCCGGTCCAAAACGATGCCTGAGCAATGAGAGGAATAGCCCGCAATAGCGATTTTTGCCCGATTCGCCTTTGCGACATACGTCGAAAATGACGAAGGGATCAGAAGGCCAGGGGGTGTCGATTGAGAAATGCATGCTGAGGGATAGCATCAGCGACCGTAAATTCGGGGTAATGCAGAAGTACGTGTAGTGGCGGCAGATGGTGCAGAGATCTAGGCAAGAGAGGTGGAATGTGATGCAGTAACATTGGTTCGCTGAGCGTATATCCGCGAGGTTGATATCGTGACGTCGTTTTCGATCCGTTTCTCATCATGATTTAAGTACCGAGCTCGAGCGAATCATACCTGTGAACAAGTCTAACCGCAACATGATGATCAGTTTCCAAGTTTCCTTGACATACTTAATCACAAAGAGATTGAAATGTAAGCTTACAGTCTCTCTGACATTCCCGTTGACCTGCCAGTGGATTATAGCCCCGTTTTCATCCTACTGCCGAACCAAGGGATGTGATTGGAGCAATCGAAGCAAGTAGCCCTCGGAAGATTGCTCTCGCGCCCATCAATCACATCCCTTGGTTCGGCCCTTTATTTCACCACATTTTCGCCACTGTTCCTCTGATCTGAGGGGTAAAAAAATCTGAATAGTCAAGCTTCAAGATCAAGCAACTTTACCAATCATAGAAAGCTCAGCAGCACCGGGTGCAGATCCAGAGACTATTTTGTGTCTAGATATTACTCTGCAGAGCAGCTGTGACTGGTAAGAGCTGGCAAGGGGGCGTCGAATCGGCTCGCTGAACTAAAATTCTTGGAATTAAACGCCCGACCCTGAGTAATACATAGAAACTATTTGTGGGAGGGAGTTCCCAGGAGGTTCACAGCAGTTGCATGATCGAGATAGTCTGTCTTCTGCCAACATCTCCTCGCTGTGACGGTCCACCTATTTACCATTTATCTCGTCCTCGAGTCCCCGCGCATCCTCTTCTCAACATTTCGGAAAACGGAAAAACGGCCGAGGAAGTGTGATATTTACTGTGCTAGTACTGTTGACGACCAGTATCCTGGTGAGTACGGTCCTCAGCCATCATCTCTCATGTTCTGATTATTGACTATTCTTCATTTAGGTACACATGAACTTCCTCCAAGGATCTCAAAATGCACATGTACAGAATCTAGCCGCCTATCAAGTCGAAGGAGGCCTCCACCACCACCACCACCACCACCACTACGGTTCAAGTTTGACTAGTAGCGCCGAGCAGAGGAGTAAGTGATTGACCTATCGATGCCAGTCTTCCCTTATTTCCTCGCAAAACTCATCCCTTCGCTGTTAGGCTTAGATGACATCCTCCAGCCCATCACCGATGCATCCCATACTCGAGATCGAAAACGATCCCCTCCCGACTCTGCTTGCTTTCCTGGCACGAGGCTTCAGGTGGTCAAGAACATCAACACCTGGGCGAGGACCGATATCACAACTGGTTCGGAGCCTCATATACGATGGATGCATGGGTATGTCGGATCTGGCAAATCCTCCATATCTCAGGAGGTTTGTGACACGTCCGAGCGGGAGGATAGACCGGTCATAAGCTTCTTCTTCTTCCGGAACGCAGGCGATAGAAGCAGGATATGGAGGCTGGCGACGACTCTGGCCAGCCAAATGGCAGCGGTGATTCCGCAGACAGAACCCTTCATACGCGAAGCCGTACAAGCCAACCCAGCATTGGTGACGCCAAACGAAGGAGGCGTTTCTTTACGAACCCGGATGCAGCGCTTGGTCTATGCACCATTCAAAGCTGTCGTTCAGAGGAAGAAAAGGGTCAGGGCGTTGATACAAGACCCGTTTCTCGTGGTGCTGGATGGCCTGGACGAGTGTGGTAACAAAGATGAAGTCCAAGAGCTCATTGACGGAATGCTGGTGTTCTTCAACGAGAACCCCCTGATACCCCTCCGCGTTTTCATCACGAGTCGGGTCGAAGAGCATATCCAATCTCGCCTGAATGTTCCGGCGGTGATATTGGACAACCTTGTGGATCATTGCTCCGATGACGACATTGCCACCTTCCTGGATATCCTTTTCGAGGATGGGTGTAGGCGGAGCTCGGTCGTCCGAGCGTACGTTCGGCAGAATGGAGAGTGGCCTACCCAAAGCGACAGACGCAAGCTGGTCCAACATATTGGGGGATCATTCATTTTCGCCTCAGCTGTGTTCAAATTCATCATGGCAACGAACGCTGAAGGTGGCCCACCAACACCGATGGATCGGCTTCCGTTGGCGCTCAAGATGAACCCCGGTCTCGATGGGCTTTACACACAAACATTGGCGCGCTCCATCCACCTCCCCCACTTCTCCAATATTATATCAACCATTGCCTTGCTTTTTTCACCACTTCCGACATCAGGAATTGCGGACCTTCTTGGAATCCAGACCTACGAGGTTGTCAACGTCCTCGTGAACTTGCAAGCAATCATTCAGGTTCCAGGGACAGATGACATACCCGTCACACTCTGCCACACCTCTCTCCGAGACTTCCTAACCACTGAAAGTCGATCACGCAATTTCTTTGCACGTCCATCCCATCATGTCAGGCTCTTCCTTCGTTGCCTTGAGTGTAAACTCAAGCATCTGCGGCAGAATTCACGCCTGTTCATCCGTTCCAGTGAAGAAATTCCCGTCAGCGCACATTACGCTCTTGGGTATTCCATCCATCATTTGGAGGATGGGCTAGGCTCCTTGAAGCTGACGGAATTTGATTGTGCCATCCGCTTCTGTCGTGAGGCAGTTGCACTCCGGCCTGGTACTCCCCGGCTGATTGGAGTCCTGGCCAATACCGTTCTCAACCGTGGCAGTCAGACCGGGTCTCTCACAGACTTGGATGAAGCGATCTCCCTTCATCGTGAAATACTCGAACATTCACCGTCCCCTCATCCGGATCGCTCATTCTCACTCGAATGTCTCGGCAATGCACTCCTGGAACGCCATAAGCAAACAAGATCCATGGCTGACCTTGAGGAGGCCGTTTCGTTGTATCGCAAATCACTCGAACTTAGACCATCTCCTGATCCAGCTCGCTCATATTCACTTTACAGTCTCGGCAATGCACTCCTGGGTCTCCATGATTCCACAGAATTCATGGCTGACCTTCAGGAGGCCATTTCTTTGTATCGCGAAGCACTCAACCTTCTACCATCCCCTCACTCAGATCGCTCGTTTTCACTCGTCAATCTCGGCAATGCACTCCTGAAACGTCATCGGCGCACAGGAATCACAGCTGACGCTGAGGAGGGCATTTCCTTGCTCCGTGAAGCACACGAACTTCAATCATCTCATCCGAACCGCTCGCATTTACTCAACAGTCTCGGCAATGCACTCCTGGATCGTCATTGGCGCACAGGAATCATGACTGACCTTGAGGATGTCATTTCCCTGTATCGTGAAGCACTTGAACTTCGACCACCCCCTCATCCGGATCGCTCATATTCACTCAACAATCTCAGCATTGCACTCATGGATCGTCATCGCCGCACAGGAAGTATGGCTAACCTTGAGGAGGCCATTTCCTTGCTTCGTGAAGCACTCGAACTCGGTCCATCCTCTCATCCATCTCGCTCAATTGCACTTGAGAACCTTATCATATCCCTCCAATTGATGTACAAGGATACCGAAACACTCTCCCACCTACAAGAGGCAATAGCTCACTGCGAGGGACTCCTCGCGTTTCATCGTCCTGTTGGACACCGGAATCGAGATAAATGCCTCCACCTCTTGGCTTCTCTCCTTCAGCTCCGCTACGCTGCTACGGGACAAGAAGATGATCTCTCCAAAATCTCGACGTTGGAAGAAGAAGCGAATCGCCTGTCAGCCTTATCCACCGAGCCTATACCGTGATTATGACCGCACGCACGATTTCTCCTAACATGTAATTTTATATCTTCAATGGAATTTCTTCCTGTCACGATTCGCCACACCTGCTCTTGCACGGATTTAACATCTCCCTCTTGTTTCCTGTATCTCCTTTCCCCGCAAGGGGAAGGAGATATAAGGGCTACCTTTTCCCCAATCCCCGATTCACTAATGTTACTCACACCTGTTCAAGTTGCTCTGATTGGTCTGAATACCCGCGAAACAACGCGAGGCTTCCGCTAACCTTTGCTTTCAAGGAATAAGGATCAAGACGAGGAACGAGGAAGTAAGCGTTGGTCGCAACTAAAGATATTATCTATACACAACGTTCTGTCAGGCAGAAAGACAAGAAGATTGGTCAGGGTACCTATGCCGTGGTTTATCAAGGTTCGCGCCAATCATCCTTACGACGCCTGAACGCCATTGACCTTTGAAGTTACAGGCAGAGAAGTGGGGACCGGCAAAAAGATCGCTATCAAGAAGATCAAAATAGGGGGAATGAGAGATGGCCTCGACATGTCTGCCATCCGGGAAGTGAAATACCTTCGAGAAATCAAACGCCAGAACGTCATCGAGGTATGCATGGGGGACGTTCCTATCCCATGAATCTGTCTCTGTGACCAGGGCTGCAGTTAATAGATGTCTTCTCCCATAAAACAAATCTCAACCTCGTCCTCGAGGTCTTGGATTCCGACCTCGAAAACACTATAAAAGACCGGCCGCTTGTCTTCCTATCCGCCGATATCAAGAGCTGGATGGCCATGACGTTCCGTGGTTTGGAGTTCTGCCATAGAAACTGGATTTTGCATCGAGTATGGTCCTTTCTCTACACTAGGTACTCTCGCATCTTCCTCCTTTCTTCGCCCACCTTCCTACTGCCCGTCTTCAAATTGCTGACCCGTTCGGTATTTCTATTCGTACTAGGCTCTCGATCACGCGTACTTCTTCGCCCTCCCTTTCCCCACCCACCCCTCCAAACTTCCAAAATGCGTTGAGAAGGAAGACACCCCCACTCACTGAGGTCGATGGGAATGTGGGCAAAAAAGGGAATAAAGACAAGAAAACTGTCCTCACCGCTGGAAGACGGGAAGGGCAGGTCGATTGTGAGTAAGCTTGATTTTACGAAGCCGGGTTCCTTTGCTTTCTCTAGATTTCGCTGGATACCGGATATTCACTCTGCTTTATTGTCGCTGCATACCTTGAAATGAGATCCTATACAAAGGAGCCAAAGGGAAGACTGGTGCATGAATGAAAACGCCAATAACGTCTCCGATGTCAATGCTTATAATCGGGCCAGCAGGCGTAGTGCAGGTAGCCTTCGGAGATAAGAACAAGGGTATGTATTACCTTTCGTGCATTTCACCACGCTTTCGCCGCCTTTCCCCTGCCCTACATCAAACATCTGAATCGTCAACTTGGTCAAGCAACTTTATCGATCAGTGGTGGTCATGGATATATAGCACTGATTGCGGAGACTATTTTGCATCTATTCTGCAGAGCGGCTGTGGCTGGCAAGAGGTAAAAGGGAGTCCACTTGCCACGCGGGCTCGAAATTGGACACAGGACCTTAGAGCGAAACAAAAAACTACTTGTGGGAAGGGGTTCCCAGGAGATTCGTGACAGCAGTTCCATCATCATGGAACTGCTGTGAATCTCCCAGGGATCCATGATTGAGACTGTCTGTCTTGACCCACCATCTCTTCGCTGTGACTGCCCACCTGCGAGTACTATCTGTCTGTTTTGCAAGTCTCTGCCCACCCACTTCTCAGCATCTCAGAGAACGGAAAAACGACTGTGATTGAAAGTGCTATACTTACTGTCAATGTGCTACTGTTTACGACGAATATTCCGGCGAGTACTATCCTCAGCCGTCTCCCATGTTCTAATTATCTGACTATTCTTCATATAGGTACACATGAACTTCCTCCAAGGATCTCACAATACACATGTACAGAACCTAGCCGCCTACCAAGTCGAAGGAGACTTCTACAACCAAAGTTTGGTTATTAGCGCCGACCAGAGGAGTAAGTGATAAATATATCGATGCGAGTCTTCACTCTTTTCTTCGCGAAACTCACTCCATCGCCGCCAGGTTTATCGGACCTCCTCCAGCCCATCACCGATGCATCCCATACTCGAGATCGAAAACGATCACCTCCCGACTCTGCTTGCTTTCCTGGCACGAGGCTTCAGGTGGTTGAGAACATCAACACCTGGGCGAGGAGCGATACCGCAACTGAGTCGGAGCCTCATATACGATGGATGCATGGGTATGTCGGATCTGGCAAATCCTCCATATCTCAGGAGGTTTGTGACACGTCCGAGCGGGAGGATAGACCAGTCATAAGCTTCTTCTTCTTCCGGAACGCAGGCGATAGAAGCAGGATATGGAGGCTTGCGACGACTCTGGCAAGCCAAATGGCAGCGGTATTTCCACAGACAGAACCCTTCATACGCGAAGCCGTACAAGCCAACCCAGCATTGGTGACGCCAAACGAAGGAGGCGTTTCTTTACGAACCCGGATGCAGCGCTTGGTATATGCACCATTCAAAGCTGTCGATCGAAGGAAGGAAAGGGTCAGGGAGTTGACGCAGGGCCCATTACTCATAGTGCTGGATGGGCTTGACGAGTGCGATAACAAAGATGAAGTTCAGGAGCTCATTGACGGAATGCTGGTGTTCTTCAACGACAACCCCCTCGTACCCCTCCGCGTTTTCATCACAAGCCGGGTGGAAGAGCATATCCAATCTCGCCTGAGTGTTCCGGCGGTCATGTTAGACAACCTTGTGGATCATTGCTCCGACGAAGACATTGCCACGTTCCTGGAAATCCTTTTCGAGGATGGATGTAGGCGGAACTTGGTTGTCCGAGCATACGTTCAGCAGCATGGAGAGTGGCCTACCCAGAATGACAGACGCAAACTTGTCGAATATATTGGGGGATCATTCATTTTCGCCTCAGCCGTCTTCAAATTCATTATGGCAACCAACGCTGAAGGCAACCCACCAACGCCGATGGATCGGCTCCCGTTGGCCCTGAAGATGAATCCCGGTCTCGATGGGCTATACACACAAACATTGACCCGCTCCATCCACCTCCCACACTTCTCCGAAATTATATCAACCATTGCCCTGGTTTTTGCACCACTTCCGACGTCAGGAATCGCTGAGCTTCTTGGAATCAAGACCTACGAGGTTGTCAATGTCCTTGTGAATTTACAAGCAATCATTCAAGTTCCAGGGACAGATGACATACCTGTCACATTTTGCCACACCTCCCTCCGAGACTTCCTGACCACTAAAAGTCGATCACACGATTTCTTTGCACATCCATCCCATCATGTCCGGCTCTTCCTTCGTTGCCTTGAGTATAAACTCAAGCATCTGCGGCAGAATTCAGGCCTGTTCATTCGTTCCAGGAAAGAGGTTCCCGTCAGCGCACAAAGTTATAATTACGCTCTTGACCACTCCATCAATCATTTGGATTCCGGGCTAGGCTTCTTGGAGCTCACGGAATTCGATTGTGCCATCCGCTTCTGTCGTGAGGCGGTTGTGCTTGGGCCTGGTACTCCCCGGCTGATAGGAGTCCTGGCCGTTACCCTTCGTAGGCGTGGCGCTCAGACTGGGTCTCTCGCAGACTTAGATGAAGCCATCTCCCTTGATCGTGAAATACTCGAACATCAACCATCCCCTCATCCAAATCGCTCGTACTCACTCAATAATTTCAGTAATGCCCTCCTGGATCGCCATCGGGTCGCAGGAATCATGACCGACCTTGAGGATGGGATCTCCCTGCTTCGTGAAGCACTCGACCTTGAACCATCTCCTCATCCAAATCGCTCGCACTCACTCAATAGTCTCGGCGATGCACTCCTGGATCGCCATCGGCGCACAGGAATTATGGCTGACCTTGAGGAGGCCATTTCCTTGCTTCGTGAAGCACTTGAACTTCAACTATCTCCTCATACGAAGAGTCGCTCGCTCTCACTCAACAGTCTCGGTGATGCACTCCTGGATCGTCATCGGCGCACCG
>JANBPK010000222.1:0-11590 GCA_027579435.1 Candolleomyces eurysporus | reverse complement strand
GCCGTTGTTTGACAGCCTCTGCTTCCTGCCGTCGTTTGGCAGCCTCTGCTTCCTGCCATCGTTTGGTGGCCTCTGCCTCCTGACGTAGTCTGGCGGCCTCTGCTTCCTGGCGCCGCCTAGCTTCAATCACCTCCGTCTCCCAGCGCCGCCTCGCTTCAGCTGCTTGGATTTCTCTCCAGATTCTCTCTTCTATCATACCAATAGCTTGCTGGAATGTCCTTCCATCTTCAGCGAATTGCTCGTGGAGCAAATGGTACTCTCTCACTTGGTTGCGTTTCTCTTCCTCCAGTTTCTCCAGCAGTTGACGAACTCGCTCGACTTCTTTGAGCTGCTCCTTCCTCGTTCCTTCGTCCCTCTCGCGCCTCGCCATTGCAAACTGCAATTTGAGCTTCAGTTCGTATTGATGAGTGAGCTGCGCTAGCTCCTCGTCGACGGCCATTCCTGCCCCTGTTTCGTTGATACTCTTACCCTGATCCACGATTTCTTCCTGGATCCTCAGAGCGATCGGATGGTTCTTCAAGATCTGACGAATTACCATGTGCGCACTCTCAACTGTATCCTGCATATGGTGCATCATCGCCGCGCCTTTAGCGATCGCGGGTTTGAAGAAATCGTCTAGGCCAGCGAGCTCAGCAACCCGACGGTGGCCCTCGACTTCTGAGGAGAGGCGGGACCACATGTTGCTCATTATAATGACGTTCCGGAGGTAGTAGTCTCCGCATAGCTCGCGGAAGATGCCAAAGTTCGTTTTGGCAAGGTCGTTGACATGGGCGTCGGAAATTCGGTGGACGTAGATGATTCCGTGAAGGATTTGTCCCTTGCGGTATCTGGAGGAAGGGATTTAATACTCATGAATAGCTGACGACTCTGAGCTCATGCATGTCCGATCACGTACCGTTTCTCCAGTTCGAATGCGATGATCCTCAAGATTTCAGTTTCAGTCTTGTTCGTACTGTCGAACGCCGGAGTATCGAACAGGATGATTCGACGACCATCCAGATCGAATGGGTCTGCGTGTTCGACCGCACCCGTGCATGACTCGATCGAGTGGCCGACTTGGAGTTTGTTGGGTGACTGTGTGGCTAAGTTTATGAACTATCGACCGGAGGTGAGCGCAGTGAGTACAAGGTGGCTCGATGAGCCATTGACGAAATGAGATATGGGACTCCTTACAGTCGATTTCCCACTCCCAGTCAAGCCCATTACACTGGTGGTAGGAGATCGACCAAGTGAGTGCCAAGCAAGCACGGATAGTTGATCAGCAAGAGAAAGACTGACGCGATGAGCACATCCTGGTGTACGAGCACCTTGACGCCTGTAAGGTCATTGCCCGGTTCGATAGTATCTAGCATTGCGGGGAAATTTGAAGCTTGTTCGAGGTCTGATAGGAGCGTGTAGTGTCAAGTCAGCTGCTGTTCTCCGAATGTGCTCCCTACTGGGAAATGAACCTCGATGCACATAGGAGAACTTGCTCTGACGGTCAGGACGGATGCTCCGACGCTGGAAGTAGTGATGCGGCCAGGCACATACAAACATGCCAAAACAGTGTCATTTCTTTGAATACATATAATTGTCATTGTCATCCTACCCACAACACAGTTAGTCACTAGTCACTCAAGCCTCGTTCTCCAGTAAATGTTCAAAAGGTCACGGTGGAGCCTTTATTAATCACACCCCTCCATAATCCAAATGTCAGGAGAAATGCCCGCGAGCCCTTGATGTATGATATTATCTCCACTTTCGACATGTTCCCCAGCCACCGAAATGACACCTGTGTCTGGGCTGAACTCTTTGTGATAATAAATTCTATAAGGTCGAAATAAGTCAAAGTCAAAATTTGGAATCACAGCCCTGGTCAGAAGATGGAGCAGATATCTGACGCCTACAACGCACCGGAATTGGGATTCTTGACCACTGATACGACGAGTGCACCACAAGGTTGGAGTCGAAGTTTGGTACGCCTTGATATCGCTAATACCGATTGGGTCACACACATACTTGCCGCTGCTGACTGATTGAATTGTCCATAGATAGCACTCCCCGGACACGCCCTTGCTGAGGAATTTCCACTTTTGGGAGTTAGAGTCTGTGCGACGACGCCCACACCCCACCCAAAATACAATGTTTCGAGCGGGTGCATTAAGTGGCATTGCAACAGGTCAGTTTTAATGTTTCCATCTTTCCTTTGTCTGTGCTTTGATGACCCGGACACATGATCTTGACCTGTTACAGTCCCCTTTATGCCACATTCGATGCGTAAAATTTCGGGTGGGGTGGCAGCGGGAGTTTCGGTCGACAATGACTCACCTGCTGACGGGCTCTTCCTTGATCTAATCGGAAGTCCATGACAACTGGAGTGTTCTTTCGTCAGACCATGTACAAAGGGCCTCAGCGATAAGTACTCACGATTTTCCTCATCGTGGTCAAGGGTCGCATAGTAGGATCTGTGTTTCAAGTTTGACATAGCATAAGACTGGCCGGATACAATAATGCCATCGCTGACGCTATAACTGGGGGGATTGGGAGTTATCATCATGTTCTGCATTCTCTCCTCCCAGTCTGTCTTCTCCTTCGCTCGACGTCGTTCGGCAGCGTCAACCTCCTGGCACCACCTCGCTTCAGCTGCCCAGATCTCTCTCCGGCTTCTCTCTTCCGCCTCACGAGTAGCTTGCTCGTGCTTCCTTTCAGCATCAGCATATCGCTCTTGAAGTGACTGGTACTGCCTCGCTTGATTGCGTTTCTCCTCCTCCAATGTCTCCAGCAGTTGACGAACTCGCTCGGCTTGCCTGAGCTGCTCCCTCCTCGTCTCTTCGTCCCTCTCGCGCCTCGACTGTTCCGCCGCCTCAAACTGTGCTTTGAGTTGTGCTAGCTTCTCGTCGACAGTCATTCCTACGCCTGTTTCGTTGATACTCTTATGCCGGTCCACGACTTCTTCGCAGATACTCATAGCAATCGGATGGTTCTTCAAGATCTGACGAATTACCGTGCGTGCACTCTCGGCTGTATTCTGCATATGGTGCATCATCACAGCACCTTCGGCGATGGCGGGTTTGAAAAATTCGTCCACGCCAACGAGTTCGGCGGCTCGACGATATCCTTCAAGTTCTGAGTGGAGGCGGGACCACATGTTGGTCATTATGACGACATTTTGTAGGGAGGAGTCCCCGCAGAGTTTGCGGAAGATACCAAGGCTAGTTTTCGCGAGGCCGCCGACATAGAAGTCGGATATTCGGTGGACGTAGATGATTCCGTCGAGGGTTTGGCCTTTGGGGTATCTAGAGGGAAGGGAAATAATTATCGTGAATGATTAGCGAATCTGAGGTTCCACATACTGTTTCTCCAGCTCAGACGCGATGATTCTGAGAATTTCTGTTTCAGTCCTGTTCGTATCGTCGAAACCTGGAGTATCGAACAAAATGATTCGACGACCGTCCAGATCGAACGGGTCTGCACGTGTAAATGCCTCCGTGCATGGAAATCTCGAGTGCCCGACTTGGAGTTTGTTGGGCGATTGGGTGGCTAGGTTGATGAACTGTCGACCGGGGTACAAGGCGGTCTCATGAGCTACTGATGAAAGGACGTGTGAGGAGACTTACGGTAGATTTTCCACTCCCAGTGGAGCCAATTACGCTGGAACATCAACTAGGTGAGCGAGCATAATCGATCAGCGAGAGAGAGCTGACGCAATGAGCACATCCTGTTCGAGCATCTTCTCTGTAGGGCCCATACCCAGTCCGATGATATCTGACATTATGAGAAAACTGTAAGCTTGTTCGAGGTCTAATTAAGAAGAAGGAAGATGGGTGTCCAGTTGTTCCATGCGCAGGCCAGGCACAGACAAACATACCAAAACACACATCCCTATCCTCTCCGCACCACTTCGAATTCATTCCAGGTCAATATCACACTCTCTCAAGAGCTTTCGGGGAAGGTGATATACTAGCAATTCAATAATCGATACCCTGGAAGATCAGTCTACGTCGTTGGCGAGGGGACCACTGGCAGGGCCGGAATTTACTGCCCTTTGTAGGAAGCGGACATCAGATTCGGCTGGCTTTCCTTGAATTGCCTCTTTTTCCAATGCTGAACTAATCGCACGCCATACTACAATTGCGAAAGTCACCCTCCAAGCGATAGACTATATAAGCAGCTCAATGCGATCACTGCAAGAAGCCCGGCCGATTGCGATAAGCTCACGGTCCTGACCCTGACTACCACCATCTACCAGTAACTCACCGCTTCATCAAGCGCACAAATGCCTTTCTCAGATATCCAGCTGAACGACGGCCGCAAGGTACGGGGCTCTCAACCCTTCAGCGTGCTGCTAGGGATCTTATCTCGTTTCCAGATACCCTCCATTGCTTTTGGCTCAGGCAGCGTAAACAAGGGCAAGGACATCCACGCCTACATCGAACAAGCTATAGAAGCCGGGTTCTCTCATGTCGATACGGCACAATGTCCGTCACAGTTCTTGCCCCTTTTGAGCTACGAAAGCCTTATCTCTTACCCCGGGGTTCTCCCTAGACTATCAGAACGAAGAGAGTGTCGGGCGTGCCGTAAGGGAAAGCGGCTTAGAACGTTCAGCTCTTTATATCACTTCGAAGTACAGCTATGGACATGAGACGCCCCGAAAGTCGTTTGAAGATAGTTTGAGGAAGGTGTGTTGACTCAGTTCGTGGCGGTCTCCTTGCATGGCACTTACAATTCAACACCGGGTCCTTAGATTGGCGTCAAATACCTCGACCTGTACCTCATCCATGCACCTCAAATCGTGAAAGACTACGTTGGTGCGTGGGCCGAGTTGGAGAAAATCCGGGAAGAGGGTCTTGCAAAGTTCGTCCCCCGATCTGTCATTTGGATTGCGCACGGCTGATACTGAATCCGTCTTGTCTGAAGGAGCATTGGGGTTAGCAATTTTGGCATTGAGGAGCTCCAAATTCTTCTCAAGCATGCCAAAATCACCCCTGCAGTCAATCAGGTATGTAACCTTTGTGTGGCACTTCAATGCACGCATATAACTAGGTATAATTTCTCGCTAGATACACTTCCACCCATACAACTACACCCAACTCAAACCTCTGCTGGAGTACCAGGCAAAGCACGGCATTGTCGTCGAAGCCTATGGAAGTCTTGCGTATGTATCAACCCCACATGTCATTCGATTCATATTGTTAACTGAACCCCACCTTTTTAATGTAGTCCTATCACCAGATACCCTGGAGGACCTGTTGATATTCCTATCAGGAAGGCGGCCGACCGACTAAGAATCACGTCTACACAAGTTGTATTCTTATGGGTGAAAGCTAAAGGCGCTGTCATCGTCACGTTAGTACTAGTCTTTATCCTCTTCTCCTCTATATGTCCCTTCCCCGGCCAACTTATCCACAAACAAATTCAGGACGAGCTCGAACAAGCAACACCTCAAAGAGTATCTGGCGGTCGGGGATCTGCGTACGTTCCTCTCCCTCTTTCTTTCTACTCTCCGGGTGTGAGTGCTCTCGCTAACCAGCTCGCCTCCGGATTCGATATGTAGCCCCGCTGACCCCAGAAGAAATCGAAGAAATCGACGAAGCTGGAGCTCAAGGGCCTCCTACGACATCTGCCGTTGCCACTCTCAGAACGCGTGCACTGACTAGGCTCGGGCCTTCAATTCGGTTTTTGTTTGCCCTTGGAGCCGTTTATGTTACGTTGTGGTTTGCGTTGTCGGCTGTGAAGACTTGGTCTTCGTCGTCCGGTGGTTTGGAGAGCAGAATTGAGGCCGCTAGTGTGACTCATGCAACCTCCGGTCGGGTCCATTGTCGGATGTGAACGTGAGGCGCAAAGGGCCGTGGGTGGTTCGTGGCCGGTCATGGTATGTTGCATAGACCTGGGGAGTATCTCAGAGTAATTGGTGTGTCTTGTTTTTACTTCTTGGAATAGATCGAAGCTTGCTTTCATACCCCGCACGACAGGTGAGGCTGGATCCCAGGCTTCAGGACGGGTGTTCTATTGAGGTTTCGTCTTTTTATGTCACCTCAAGCTCGCCGTCCCGTAGTGGTTGTGTTTGCACTGTCGAAACACATTTTTCCTATCAGGGAACTTCTGAAAGCGATGGAGTTACCTTGGCTCGCACTGGTAAGCATTGTGGTGCTGCAGAGTGTGAATGTTGTGTGCATTTCAGGGTACGTAATACATATGGTGCGTGTCTAGCAGTCATTTCCTGGAATACATTCAAAATGCGGTCCTCGTATCCACGTATTCGAGTCAGATATCCATCTTCGCTGGTACGCCTCGATCAGACTCCGTCGATGATCCAAATCTCGTTATCTCCTCCTCGCTTACTGTGCATGTTGATTCTTCCTCTCGTTTGCACGTATCGCTGACTGCTGGCTCCATCGAGCGAAATGACTTGGCCGTCGTATCTGTCCCCGTCGTTGGATAGAATTCTAACGGGCAAAATCACAGTTCCGTTCAGTACTTATAGAGGAACTCGGGCACGGTATGAGAATACCAATAGTGATGCTCACCGGAATCCGGAGCGCACGCCGGGTACCTTGGAAAGGCGCCAGAGCGTCGGAGGCGAGGTCGCAAATGCCCTGAGGGTCCCATAGCTCGTGATGCAAAGATACCGGCCAGTTCGTACTGATCTGATTGTCCAGTTGTCACCATACTCATTTCTGAACACCCACTTTAGGTTGTTTGAATCCGTGAGTCCTGTAATCTGCAATGCAATATTTTGGTAGAAAAGGGCCCACCTCCTGACGAAAACCTCTTCCATATTCTTCCACGTAGACTGGAAATCTCTCTCGTCAGATGTCATTTCAAGACGAGTCTAGGGCAGATGCTCACGCCGTGTGTCATCGAGAGTCGCAAAAAGTTCGTGCTTCAAATTGTAAAAGGTATAAGTCTCACCAGAGACGATACCGCCATACTCGACGTCGCCGTAGTCGTCTTAGTCGTGGTCGTGGTCGTAGTCATAGTCGTTGTAATCGTCGTAGTTATTATAGCCGCTGGCAGAGCGGCAGGGGGGNAGCTATCGCCATATACCTCATCCTCTCCTCCAAGTCGGCATTATCCTGGGCTCGGCGCCGGTCAGCGGCCTGTAACTCCTGGCGTAACCTAGATTCAGCCGCTCGAGCCTCTCGGCGGCTTCGTTCTTCCGCCTCAAGAATGGCTGCCTCGCGCCTTTGTTCGGCTTCGGCGAATTGCTCCCGAAGCAACCGGTACTGCCTCGCTTGGTTGCGTTTCTCCTCTTCCAACTTCTTCAACAGCTGACGAACCCTCTCAGCTTCCTCGAGCTGTTCCTTCCTTGTTTCTTCGTCCCTCTCACGCCTCGCCTACTCCGCCGCTTCAAACTGCGCTTTGAGCTGCAGTTGGTACTGGTGAGCAAGCTGCGCTAGCTTCTGATCTAAGGCTATCCCTGCACCCGTTTGGTCGATGTCCTTGTGCTCATCGACGATCTCTTTTTGAATATTCAACGCGTTCGGATGGTTCTTCAAGATTTGACGAATGACTGCATGCGCGCTTTTGACCGTATCCTTTGTGTGGTGCATCATCACAGCACCTTTGGCGATCGCGGGTTTGAAGAAATCGTCTAGACTAGCGAGCTCAGCAGCTCGACGACGACCTTCCATTTCGGACTCTAGGCGGGACCACATGTTGGTCATTATGAGGACATTCCGGAGGGAGGGTCTCCGAATAACTTGCGGAAGACGCCAAAGTTGGTTTTGGCGAGGCCGCCGACGCGTAAATCAGAAATTCGGTGAACGTAGATAATTCCATGGAGGATTTGGCCTTTGCGGTATCTGGAGGAAGGGATTCGATATTCATAAATGACTGATGACTCTGAAATTCATGTATGAATGACCACGTACTGTTTCTCCAGTTCGAACGCGATAATCCTCAGGATTTCAGTTTCACTCCTGTTCGTATCATCGAATCCCGGAGTATCGAACAAGACGATTCGACGACCATCCAGATCAAATGGGTCTGCGCGTTCAACAGCTTCTGCGCATGACTGAATCGAGTGGCCGACTCGAAGTTTGCTGGGTGATTGAGTGGCCAGGTTGATGAACTGTCGACCAGGTAAGCGCAGTGAGTATATAAGGTGCCGTAATGAGCTACTGACGAGAGAATTTACGAGGAGACTTACAGTAGATTTTCCACTCCCAGTCATCCCCATTACGCTGGTTCCGAGGCATTTTGACTCGGGTACATCGTACCCCAGTTGTCTGCCAAGAATTTGTACGCCGGTGTGCATCATTTCGGCATCTACACTTTCTGCTGCCTTTTGATGAGTTTGTCACTTTTTTNGCCTTTCTCCTTTCTCCGATCACCAATACTGACCGCATCAGTTCGCCGGCGATTGCCTTGCCTTTTGCCATCGTCCTTTCGTTTTCTCCGTGACTCAATGGCATCGTCGCCTTTGATCCTCTCCCTTCGGCATCTCCTCGGTGGCTATGGCTGGAGCCTTTCTGCTTTGTTCAGCCATCTTTTCATGGTAGCTCACTTTGTATCGTCTGGTTGGCCGCAAAGACCGTTATAGTCCCGTCTCGGATCCCTCATTTCTATCTCCTTGTCGTTTACTTTAGCTTGCTGCGCCTCATTATTTTATTCACCATTGAAACATAGATTGATTGTTCCACCTTACTTTACTGTAGAAATCAGCTTGTAGATGGCCTTTGTTGTGTTCCGTAAATGTTATTCTAATAAAACCAGTAAACCAAGTCAAAATGCCTCGGAGGTATTCCGCGCAGAGCGTCGGCCCACTTTCTCTATGTATTGATTGGGCGCTTCCAGCGCCCTCAGAGTCCAGGTCCAGGTCCACGGAGCCTATCTCTTCGCCTTCATCTGACATGGCGACGACCTTCAACTCATCAGTTCCCTCGGGACTGAGAAGAGTGGTAAATTAGTGACACCACGTGAAACACGATGGTTGGGGCCCACTCACGATTTGATAGATGCCTGAACTTCCCAACGGTTCGGGGAGGTTGGAGTCAAGGAAAATGCCATTCCAGCGCCAGATTGTTCAAAGCCAAATATCACGAGTTCAGCGACATTCAAACGATCATTCTGGCCTTCAGAGCCTTCACGCTCCACGGCGATGTCTGCGTGCATTGAAGCAGTCAGCCACGATCGGTGACCGATGGTTGGGGTGTACCGCCCACCTGTTAGATAGCGTGTGCTGGAAGATATAAGTCAGTCCGATTCCCCATTTCGAAGAGAGGTTTGACTCACCTTCATAAGGATATGCTGATCGGAGCCTGGAGGGGCCTACAGGCAGGAAGGTCATGGTCAATTAAGCTGTCTGTGGTGAGCGTGCGTACCTTTTATCTGCCATTACGGGCTTTAGAGCAGCTCTTCACGAGTGGGCGGGGTAAGCTCGACTGCCTTCTCCTGCGCTTCAATCGCTCTGGCGATCACGGATAAATCACCTGTTCGTTGAAACAGGGATCTCAACGAGTGTCCGAGGTTGATCAGCAGCCTGTCTGGGTGGTTAGCCCCATTAGTGCCAGAAAGGTCAAGGTCGACTGCTTTCTGTAGTGTTTCAGTGGCCTTCCTGAGGTCGGAGAGGTCTCCCTTGCGTTTGAAGCGATGTAGAAGGGACGTGGCAAGGTTATTGAGATGATCTGAGAGATCTGCGTCATCAGGGGAAGTGAGATCGACTGCTTTCTGCAGAGCTGTCACCGCATTGGTGATGTCAGCTAAGCCATTTGTCCGCTCAAAGCTGTTTGAATACGAGAGTCCAAGCTCTCTGAATAGCGAAGCGGCTCGATGATCAGAAGGGGTAAGGTGAATTGCTCTCTGACACGCTGCGATGGCTGCGGCAATGTCAGAGTGCTCACCCATGAGCTCAGAGCGAACACGGAATGCGTTCGCCAGAGATTTGAGTTTGGAAGGGAGGCTTGCATGCCTCGAAGGGGTGACACCCACAGCTCTCTGCAATGCGTCGATTGCTTGAGAAGCGTCGGCGATGCTTCGAGTCCTCTCGGAGCGATCAATAAGCGACTCTCCGAGGTTTCTGAGGAAGATCGGGAGGAGTGCATGACCCGCGGGTGCGAGCTCGACTGCTCTCTGAAATAAGGCGATTGCCCCAGTGATCTCGAAGAGGACCCCTGTATCCTGAGATCGATTCAGTAACTTCGCGCCAAGGCTATTCAATCGTTCAGGGGAGCCTGCATGTCGGGAAGGATGCCGTAAGTTTACAAGTGCTAATTTCCATCAGCCTGCGCTTCTCACCTTCCCCATCGATGACAGCCTTCTGGATCTTCACCATTTTCCAGGACAGAGCTATCTCTAAATCCTTGTTTCCTGTATCCATCCTAGTCATATATCCTATATACGGTGATTCCATGAGTTTACGCGTTTTTNGCCCTATAGCAGCTGTCACCCTCACCAAATTTCGATCGAGACTTTTGGGTAAGGCCGTCGGAGCTGAGGTCCAGGCGCCCGGAGCATATTTCTGTACCTTCGTCAGACTTGGCAACTACCTCGACCGTATCGACTGCCTTGGGACTAAGACGCTCAGCCACCGCGTAAGCTCCGTTCAGAATATAGTACTCACGCTTTGATAGACGCTTCAGCTTCCCATCGCTTTGGAAGGGTTTCGACCAAAGAAAGGGTCGTTCCGGCACCAGAATCTTCTAGACCAGATATTACGAGTTCGGCGATATTCAAACGTTCATCCAGGCCTTCAGAGTCTATATGCTCCAGAGCGATATCTATGTGGGCTCAACCAGTCAGCGGCAGTCGCATGGGAGTATACCAGAGAAACGGTGTCCGTACTTGTTAGATACAACGTGCTGGAGGGTACACGTCACTTCACGATGCCCGCTTTCCGAAGAGACGATTGACTCACCTTTGACATAATACTTTGATCAAAGGGGGACTGCAAGAAGGAAGATCATTATCATGGCATGTGGGTGTGGTGGTTGTACATACCTATTCTCTGCCATTCCGAAGACTGAAGCAATTTCGATTGCGTTTACGGCTGCGAAGGGAAGGATGGGTAGGCCAAGTCAAATCAATGCGCTCCTCCAGTATATATTCAGGAACGCTCAGGGTCCTATTAATAGCCTTGCATACAGTTCGCACAGGACCATATTCCAGCCTGGAATATGGTCCCTGAGCTTGAATCGATATGGATTGGCGCCTGCCATGTCAAATCGAGACATTTGAATATACCAGCAGGCACACCGCAGTCCGGAGCACCATTGACACGACGCATACAGTTCGTTCTAGACTCTTATTGTGATTCTGGACGATGCCCAGAGTCGGGATGGCCGTGAGGGATGGAGGAAGTCTGGACATGGTGGGCGCCTACCCAGCGCTTACTCATCCGAAGTCCTTTCGCGAAGCTCATTGCAAAAACACCACGAAGGAACGCGCATCAATACCCGGACAAACTCACAAGTTCACAACTCACGATGACAGCCTACTATCAGTCTCGACACGAGTGTCGCATTCGATTTCTTTCCATTTTGAACAATTAAACTAATCGGAGGAGAGAATGCCATGTACACGAAAAAGAAGAAACAGAATGAGCGGCGTCAAATGAAAGTGAAGGGAGGGAAATTTTGACTCCTCATGGCAGTCGAGAACGAGAAATAAG
>JANBPK010000022.1:0-24423 GCA_027579435.1 Candolleomyces eurysporus | reverse complement strand
CATCACCTCCATCTCCAGCTCACCACCCCAGTCGGACAGGCCGTTCCATCCGTGTCAGATCCCATCATCGGTCCCATGCCGCTCTCCGCTCTAGATTCCTCCATCGTCCAGCTCGCTACTGCCGCCGTGCCCCTCGTCCTCTCCCTCGGGGCCGCCTTTCCTGCCGGCCAGCCCTACCAGCAGACCCTCGGAACGGGCACCATGGAGCCCTGGCAGGCAGAGGCAGTGTATCTGCGTGCTGTAATGGCCTCCACCGGTGCACACCCTCAGCACATCCCCTTCAATCCCAAAGTCGCCTTCCGCGATTTCGAAACCTCTGCGCGGGGCGGCTACGCCGGTGCATGGTTCCGATTGGGCAGAGACTACGAGACTTTTGGCGACTTCAAGCACGCCAGAGAATGTTTCGAACGCGGTGCTAAACTTGGCGTCGAGTCCTGCCTTTATCGCATCGGAATGGCCAATCTCCTTGGCCAACTCGGTCTTACGGCAGATGTCTCCACTGCACTTCCCATCCTCCATCGAGCAGCTGTGCTGGCGAGCTTGGAGTGTCCTCAACCCGCATACGTCTACTCTCTCCTCCTCCTCAGCGAATTCTCCAGCGTCCCGCCCATCCCTGCTCAAACCTTTGCCTCCCTCTCCGCTCTCTTGGCCTACCCTCCGCCCCCTCAACACCCCTCCATCCCGCTCCAACCTCTGATCCCTCTCGGATCCTCACCCCACCTCGAGAGTCGACACCACCTTGAACGCGCAGCCTACCTCAACTATGGCCCGGCCCAATACAAACTCGGGCACGCCTTTGAGTTCGCCGACCCGCCATTCTACTTTGACCCACTCCTCTCCGTCCAATACTACAGTCTCGCCTCTCAAAACGGGGAAGTCGAAGCCGACATGGCTTTATCAAAGTGGTTCTTGTGCGGTTCTGCTCCCACCACCAACCCTAACGGCGGCAAACCCGAAGGTGGATTCGAAAAGGACGAAGGACTTGCCCTAACTTTTGCCCAAAAGGCCTCCTCGCGGAACCTCCCAAGCGCGCACTTTGCTATGGGGTACTATGCCGAAGTAGGCGTAGGCCGCCCTGCCTCCATCCCCGACGCCATCCACTACTACACACTTGCAGCCAAGGGCGGTAACACCGACGCTACTCAACGCCTCGAAGCCCTGACTCGGAACCCTCATACGCCCAAGTTGTTGGATAAGGGTGTGCATGAGCAGAGGTTGGAGAGGAGCCGGACGATGGCGCAGAGGAGGGCGGAGGAGGAGCCTATGAGTCCGCCATTTGAGGGGAGGACATTCGGAAGCATGGCGATGGGTCAACAACAACAGCAGCAGCAGCAGCAGCAGCAGCAGCAGCAGCAACAACAACAGCCACAACAGCCATTGCCGAGTGCAGGGGGAGGTGGAGGAGGACTCCGACCCGTTACAGGTGGACGACTACAACAACTCCGAGACCCCCGCGCAGTCGTCGACCAAGTCCGGAAGAACAGTATGGCGACGTACCTCCCTCTCCAAGGTGCCGCTAACAGCATCGCATCTTCCTCTGCTTCTGCGGTCCCGCCCCTCCCTCGGCCTATCACGACGATCCAGCCGCCTACACCTCAAACCGCCGGCTACCAGCAGCAGAGACCACAAAGCGGTGGAGGGAGGAGACCGCACTCTGCAAGTCCAAGTGGAGGCTTTAGCAATAATGCTAGCAACAGCCGACCGTACTCTACCTTTGGGAACGTGTCGAGTCCCCGTGTGGAGAGTCCTCACCAGTCTATGTATGGTAGTCCGCATCCCCAATCCGCTGGCGTATCAGGTGGGTTCGGTGGTGCTGGACAAGGGGGATACGGTGGTGTTCAAGGAGGAGCTGGTGGAGGCAAAGGAGGGAGACCTCAGAGTCCCGGACGGAAGACGAGTCCTGGACCTGGGAGGATGGGCAAGCTCAGCGTTGGTGTTGACGGGGCTGGGAATGAGATTCCGCCTGTTCCTGCGTTGCCTACTGCTGGTGAGTGTCTTTTGTCTACTTTTATCGACGATCCGTCTAACCACTTTGTTCTTTCCAGGCAATCCCAACATCAACACGCTCAACGCTGGCCATACGCCCAAACCTTCTGGCAAGCACCCAGCTACGTTTGCCGAGATGGGTATTCAGGGTGCCAAGGCGGAGGATAAGGATTGCATTGTGATGTAGATGGTGGATGGTTAGACGGGACGGGGTTGGACGTTGGATGGACGTCGAGATCGTCGGCAGTCTGATTAGACGGACTCTAGTTACTTTTCATGCGAAATCTACTTTCTCTCTTCTTCTGTTTCTTTTCTCGTTGCTCTTTCCTCGAAATCCTACCTATACACATAGTTGACTTTCTTTACACTCCATTTAATCGTCTTTTTCTCCAGTGATGAACACTTTATGCTGTCATCTAGTGTAAACATGTATACGATTCGCTGTAACCCTGCTTGATATCTTGATACCCCTCTTCACACCATACTTCATATCCTCCTGAATACGTGCTTTGTAGCGAGTGAATGGATGTTTGGATCCGTCGCCTATTGTACAAACAAAGGTCGATTGCGTTGATGCGCGGATGGAAGCGTTAACGTTGCTTGCTTTCACTCTCCCACCATGTACGCGACTGGCGGTCTTCGTTTGGTCTAGCATGCAACATAAGAGCCGTCAATCTGGATATCTCATCGCATGACTGTCGATCATGGCCACGATCCGAGAGCCGAAATGAACCTACTCGTGCAAGTTCTGGTGTTCTAGTCGACTGTCGTGGTGGAGCCCGCTGCCTAAGCCAACCCACACACACACCCCTTTCGAAGTCGACCGACTATCTGGCAAGGAGCCTAACCTAGCTTTATAATGCGTGTAGCTCTCGGAAGAAACTTATCGATATCGATACAACCGACAAAGTGGCTGGCTAGGATTCCGGCCAGGTTCTTGGAATGAGCTTATCTGGCAGATGATTGGGATAATCATAGACTCTGACGTACAGAGTCCGTACCTCGGACTAGCTAGGAGCTAAAGCTTGCGGGGGGCGAGCACTGGCGAACTTCAATTCATGCGGCTGCATCATGTCGAAGAGCTGCTGATACCATCACGACTCTGTTGAAATCGGATCTCGGGGACCTGCTCATGATCATCTTCTCTGGGCGCTGATGATCGTTTACCATCACCTCGTTCTCTTCCTTTTCAAAGTAAGCTCAAGCATCGCTTCTATGAAGTTTCGGTAGCTAAGTATTCCCATCGGTCAGGTGCTCCTCATCTGAATGAACGCTGTTTCAACTTCGACGTTTTCGTCTGACCGTATCGCGTCCTTTGTCTTCGTCGTTTCTTGGGACATTTGGCCCGGGTATATCAGAGAAATTGACATTGATACTATTTCTGGAGCCCCTTCCTCGTAATGCATGTGCAGAGCTCACAATTATCCCACCGTTGTAGATTTCTGCTTCGACTCTCCTCAATTCGTTCTAATTACAATTCAGTCGGGACGCGAGAAAGGAAGAGAACTCGCAATACGTCATCCAGATTTGATTAAGAGGCACTGGTTCTTGAGCGCTCTTCGAGCGGTAGCGGCTAGCCTGGTCAGTGGAGGTATAAAACGCCAATTCCCCGAGTGGAGAATGCACAAGTCTGAAGTCATCTACTTTCTAAAAGACCAACATGCTCAAAGCTCTCTTTCCCATTGCTCTCGCCGTTTCTGCCAGTATCCCAGCGTTTGCTAATCCTATCGTTGCTCGAGCTGTTCCTGCGGGATTTAGCATGTGAGCGCCTCTCCTCACTTCTGAGTCTCCTCGTATTAACCATACTTTCTCCTAGCACAAGTATTACTTCCAGCGGCACAGGATGCCCGTCAGGCTCTGTCTCTTACGTCCTCAATGGTTCGTCTTCTCAACTAAACACCTATCTAGACTTGAGCTGACTCGCTCTCGAAAAGCTGGCGGAACCGCAATCTCAATTTTATTCAGCCAATTTTCCGCCGAAGTAATTCCTTCCATTGTGGGTCGCAATACAAGCACCTGCACATTGAACTTTGGAGTGAACATTCCTACTGGGTACCGCTTTACCCTTGGAGCTATTGACTACGTACGTTTGGATCCGTCTTCACCTCGATCGTTGAGCGCTATCTCAATAACGTCGCGGCCCAGCGTGCGTTCTACCGACTCGACAAGGGAGTCAAGATGATCCGCAGGACTACATATTCCCGTGAGTAAGCTTCTCCGAGCATTCATCTCCCCCCTCTTTCTTCTGTTCACTCATCTTGACCTACATACGTTGACAGTCACACGATCTACCGGCACTGCGTCTGCAGACTATGAAGTTTCCGGAATTCTTGAAGGCTATTCTGCGCACCCTGACGTTTTCGATAATGCTGTACCGTCGAGGTGCGGCGGTCCCGACACCCTGAACCTTGTGAGCAGGATTAGCATCGACGGTGGTATAAGTACGAACGGGCCCGGCCGTGGATACGCTGCGATCGATTCGGTAGGAGGATTTTCTCGTCATATGTCAATGCACCGTGCCACTCAACGCATATTCTCGTAGATGGATTCCAATGCTGCACTGGACACTGTAAGTCTTAACAGCTGATGTTACTAGGAACATAGACATTGATGCCTATTTTTCCTGTTCATTGTAGAGATTCCTTTGGGAAGTTTGCTAGGCCGAATCACTACTTTGACTTAGCCAGCAGATACCTTTGTGGTCCGCCGTATATTATTTCTTTCCCAACGGTTTGGGCGTTTGGAACATGTTCATTATTGTCACTCTTCTTCTTTGAGTTACTCTATCCCTGACCTCTCTTCTGGGCGACGGGCACTTCTGAATGTTCATTCGTATTTTGATGGAAAACCGTTCGCAAGAGAACCAAGAGATCTACAGCGATCTGCCACAAGTGACCCCCTTGCCTCCTTCTCCTCACCGTCCCTCCACTGTCCGTTGTTGCAGTCCTCTTCATTCCCAGTGGTCGAAATCATGAGAGATGACGAAAGACCTCTGAATTGCTGTCCTCCCCGGGCCCTTCTAGGAAGGTAGCTGCAATGCTGCGCCATAGAGAGTGAGTTCACCGATCCAATGTCGACCGTCCCGATGTACTGGTGAGACTCTCGCCCTCTGACGCTCTTTTCTGAACCGCCCGATGAACGTCTTTGGAGGGTCGCATGAACGCACGTCGGCCCGCCTGTTCCCGCGTTGCCTACTGATGCTGTTGTCCTTCATCTCTTTTTTTATCTTATTAACGACCGCTTCGTTCCTCCCAACCCGGCGCCACCACCTCCTCGACGCTGGCCATGCCCCCTAACCTTCAACCGGCAAGCACCCAGCTACGTTTGGGTATTCAGGGTGCCAAGGTGAAGCGTAGGGATTGCGTTGTGATGTAGATGGTAGATGGTCAGAAGTCCGAGGACGGGATGGGTTGGACGTCGGGAATTTTACCTATATACATTGTTAAGTCTTTACCCCTCCTTTTAATCCCTTTCTCCAGGGATAAACACTTCATGCTCATCGATTGTTTACATGGATACAATCTACTGGAACCCTGCTTGATGTTTTGATGCTCTTCGAACAAGATTCCATCTCTTCCCGTGTATGGCGCTTGTGACAACTTGAATGTAACTTGAACCTATGAATGTATGGGTGAAATAAATATTTGGATTCGGCGCCTATTGTACAAATAAAGGTTGATTGCGTTGACGTGGGTGAAGAAGTGTTGCCTGCTCTCACTCTCCGAGAATGTACGCGATTGGGGATCTTCGCTCGGTCTAGCAGGGAGCTTACTAGGCATTAATCAAGATATCTGCTCTCATGCTTGTTGAACATGGTCACGATTCGAGAGTCGAAGTGAAGCTACTCTCGTGCAAAACCTGGTGTACGAGTTATGGGTCCCGTCCTACCTAAGCCAACCCCTTTCGCAAGTCAACAGAACCCCCTGGCAAGGAATCTTCTCCTGCATGTAGCTCTCCGAGGAAACCTATTGATATCGATGCAACTGACAGAGTCCGGCTAGGTATCGATCCCCGCCAGATTCCTGGGACGAGCTCAATTTGATATCTGGCAGATGGCTGGGATAACCATAGACTCTGATGTACGCAGTCCGTGCTTCGGACTGGCTGGAAGCTAAAGCTTGCTGAGGGCATGCAGAGCGTCATTTTATGCACCACGCTGCTGCAGATGCATCATCTCGAAGCACTGTTGATATCATCACAATTGTGTTGAACACCGGATTTTGGGAATCCTTGCCGAAGACCTGCTCATGATCATCTTCTCTGAGCGCTGATGAGTCGTTTTCCATCACCTCGTTCTTTCCCCTGTCAAAGTCCAAGTTCAAGTATCGCTGTTACGAAGCCTCGGTGGCTATTACCGTCGGTCAGGTACCTTGTCTGAATGAACATTGTTTCGACTTCGCGACTTCGACACCCTCACCTGACCGTATCGTGTCCTTTCTATTCGTCGTTTTTTGGGACTTTGACCGGGGCATATCAGAGAAGACGGCTGCGCAATTCAAGTTGATGCTAATCTTCTGGCATTTATTGTAGAGCATGGGAGGGTTCGCAGGTATTCCCTTGCCGGTGACCATTGTATGTTCCGCTTCGGCCCTCCTGAATTCGTTCTAATTACGTTTTAGACGGGGCGAGGGAAAGGAAAAGAACTCGAAAATGCTACTGCGCATTTGATCAAGAGACACTGGTTCTTGAGCGCTCTTTGAGCTTTGGCGGCTAGCCTGTTCCGTGGGCGTATAAAAGGCCAAAACCTTGACAGGAAAATCCACAAGTCTGAAGTCGCTCGTCCACTTTCTAAGACCAAAATGCTCAAAGCTCTCTTGCCCATTGCTCTCGCTGTTTCTGCCATCCCAGCTTTGGCCAACCCCATCGTTTCTCGAGCTGTTCCCGCAGGATTTAGCATGCAAGTGCCTTTCCTCACTTCAAGGCTTCATAGTAACCTAACTTTTCTCCTAGCACAAGCATCAGTCCTAGCGGTGCAGGATGTCCCGCTAGCTCTGTCACTTACGTCCTCAATGGTCCGTCTTATTGGATATACCTATCTAAGACTTGAGCTGACTCTATCTTGAAAAGCTGCCGGAAGCGCATTCTCGATCGTATTCAGCGAATTTTCCGCAGAGGCAGGTCCTGGCGCTTCAGCTGGCAGCGATACGAAGACCTGTACACTGAACCTCGGAATGAACATTCCTGCTGGGTACCGCTTTTCCCTGGAAGCTGTCGATTCCGTGCGTTTGGATCCGCCTTCATTTTGATCTTTAAGCTCTATCTCAACAGCGTTGCGACTCAGCGCGGGTTCTACCATCTCGAGAGCCAAGTCAAGGCGTCTCGCAAGTTCACGTATTCCTGTGAGTGAGCTTCCCTGATATTCATTCTCCCTTTTCTCCTCAATTCACTGATCATGACCTGGACCCGTTGACAGTCTCAGGATCTACTGGCACTGGCACTACAAGCTCTGAAGTTTCCGGACCCCTGCAAGGCGATTTTGCACACATCGATGCTTTCGAAGATGCTGGACCGTCTCCGTGCGGCGGTTCCACCACTTTGAACCTCGTGAGCAGGATTAGCGTCGACAACACTGCAAACACGAGTGGTATTGGATTCATTGCTATTGATACGGTGAGAAAATTTCTCTTTACTTCGATGAATTCTGTCCCCGCTCAACGTATATTATTGTAGATCGATTCCAATGCAGCATTGGACACCGTAAGTATTGACAGCTGATCCTAGAACATAAATATTGACTTTCATCTTTTCTATTCATTGTAGAGATTCCGTTGGGAAGCTTGCTAATCAAAGTTTCATTACTACTTTCAGTTGCTGTAAATTTAACTAGGAGATACATATATGGTGCACTGTGTATTTGGATCCTTCAAATTTTTTGGAATGATTTGGGCATTTGTGGTTGGTGCTGCACGGACTTGCCTAGTCTGACGACGGGAGACCACCAAAGTTGCCCCGTCTGGGCCGGCTGTTCATTCTTCCGACAGCGATAGTTAACCGGTCAACCTCTATACAATGTCGTGTGTGTGTAATTTTCCAAGGTCGATGGGTCATTACTGACCCTCGGTGTTGAGCTGGAAGGGACGCTTTCACATCTATCCCTACTCGCAACAGCAGAACGACCCCATAATTTATTTCTTTACGCCAATTATCGTTCATTAACATTGTTGGTCGAGCCACCTTTCCTCCTTCCCCTCACCCTCACGTCGTCGTAGTACTCTGTATACCCCGTTGTCAAGCTCTTGAAGAGACGGGAATGAAACAATTCTGGATCCAGAGCCTTTCTAGGAATTCCCTGCACTGTTGCGCTATTGAGAGTGAGTACATCGATACACAATGTGGGCCACTGCCCCGATGCACCGGTGACACTCTCGCACTCTGGCACCCTTTTCTAGACCGCCTGATGAACGTCCTCGGAGGGTCGCAGAAAACGCACGTCGAGCAGCTGAACGCATATCAGGCTGATGGAGGGATTCATCTTCACGCAGCCCAAGTAAGCCTTTCCGCTCGTTTGCAAGACCGGCAAAAAGCTACTTGAGGTAATCGAGAAAACCACACTTCAGAGGACTCTTGGGTAGTGTAGAAATACGAACTATATCCACCTTTCCCCTTATTGCTCCTACGAGGATATCGCCACCTTCCTGGATGTCCTGTTCATAGGTGGATGCAGGAGGAATCCGGTTATCCAAGCATACACGTTGAGCAGCATGGATAATGGCCTACCCTGAACAATAGACGCAAGCTGGTCGAGCACATCGACGGATCGTTCAATTTTGCATCGGCGGTGTTCAAGTTCATCATGGGGTCAAATGCCGAAGACGCCTAGCCAACAACGCCCATGGGTCGCCTTCCATTGACCCTCCAGATGAACCCTGGCCTCGACGGGCTTATGCCCAAACATTGGCGCCATTCGAGTACCTCCCCCATTTCTTCGACATTGTATTGATCGTTGCTCTTCTTGAGAAACCTTTCCCTAGATCCAGAATTGCAGAGCTCCTTGCAATTCATGCTTATAAGGTTGTTAATGTCCTGGTGAACCTGCAAGCAATTGATCATCCAGGTTCCAGGGACAGATGATATACCCACACTGCCATACCTCCCTCTGCGACTTCCTTACTGCCCATCCTGCTTTGTCTTACTATTTATCTGTGATGGAGAGTGAAGAATACGTTTTGCTTCACATGAAGCCAATATGCAGGTCCTTCCACATGAAACTCAAATTTACCAAGTTGGTCTGACTAGGATTTGTAAACTTTGCGGCTTGTCATGGGATTTCAACGGGACTGGTCGCGTTGGTTCCGATCTTACCTCATCGGGTTAAATGCCGCCGCGCCTCGGTGTCCGTTAGCGAGTCAGTCTGGTAATATGCTGCCATTTTACTCAAGCCATATCGAAACACAACATTCATGGATCAAGTCATCTTCATAGTATGTATGACTCGGGAATCATTTTTCAAGTCTTATGAGTTGAAATTCTAACAGAAGATCCAAACGTGGCCTCAACGAGCCGCAACGGTCCACCTCATGTCCAAAATTATATAAACAGGACGACATCGGCCGGAATGCGCCAAACCCTTTGAACTCGTTCAAGCCGCTCACCCAGCTTATGATGTCTGCCAGCGCTCCACCTGATTTCACCAGCACACACCCTGTCCCGGGTCTAGGGAAACCTCTAGACTACATTCCGACCAAAGACGACCCGCTGTACGTTGGGCCACCTCTTGCTACTGCTCTTTTGCCGGTCTGCAAAGAGATGTGGCAGAGTTCTTGTTCAGATGAGGATGGAACTGACTCCATCGAAAAGAATTTGTTAGTACTCAATAATTCTGTCTGATTGTCCAAGCGCCCATCTGGCCCTTCTAGCATTCCGATCACCACTCTCCGCGAATTCTCGATGCTCCAATTCATGAATTCATTGACCGACAAGCCACTATGGGATAAAAAGGTGGCCTCTCTACTGTCATTCAAACTGAGCCATGGAGGCTGATTGGTCTCCACAGATTTTCGACGCTGAGATTGTTAAGAAATGGCGTACAGAGACTGTGGACAGTCCCGATGTCAACATGACAAACCTTATGTTTGATCATTGCATCGCAGAGCTACAAGACCTTGCTACCAACCTCCTTCCTAATCTCAAGCACCATGCCATTGTGGTATATGACGGGAACGTAGTCAAATCAGACGACGCCGTTCCGTCCACGGTCAAACTTGCTCTTCAGGACGCAGTTAAATCCCTCGAGGACGTCCCGGAAAGGTTCAAAGATTGGCATCCTGGCTCCGATGAGAAAGTACTGGATCTCGTTCATCCTAGTCTATTCCCGCTGAATTACGGAAGGACTAAGGTTCTAAAGATCGGTGAGAAGGTCGTTGGCCTCCATGATTGCGTCAGTCGGTGTGGGGAAGGGGAGGTGCTACGGAATGATGAAGACAACCCCCCAAAGGCTAATACTCTGCCGAGAGGGTCTGTTTGGAACCGCTCGGCGCGTGTCGAAGCCTATAGTCTCAAGTACCAGTGGCTGCCATGCGAAGTCGATATATCAAGTCATGGTGGTGCTAGGTGTGACACTTAGTCCGGTCATTGCGCCCGCTTACTCATTTGCTCATTTATAGAATAATCTCATATATCAACAACCTACACCCAGGTCGTCATTCAGAACTATATGGGTTGATAGAGAAAGTCATCGACGCTGCCATCCCTCTCTGGGAACTCACTTTGGCGCCTCTCTACGACGACGACTTCTGTTATTCTCGCAGGTTATCATGCGAACCGGACTACGAGTTTCGGGAGTCAGGCGATGACGAAGATGGGGATGAAGATGAGTATTGGCCGCGTGAAATTGTGGTCCAGCCAGAGCCCGGCGCATTCGACATGTTCCGAAAGTGGCGAAGGAACCCCAAGGCTATCGACTTCATGGAGCTCTACGGCAAGCAAGGACGGCCCCTTCAAGTTATCGTCAAGCTGGCGAACATCGAATTAACTCCCGAAAAGCCCAGTTACGAGGGCGGATCTTGGCATGTTGAAGGACAGCAGAACGAGCACATCGTCGCCACGGCCCTTTACTACTACTCCTGCCACAACATCAAGTCGTCCCACCTTGCCTTCCGTCAATTTGTCTCGGTTCATAATGTCGAAGGAATGCGGTACTTCGATCAAAACCCTCATTTTCTACACACGTTGTTTGGCTGCCACAACTTTTCAGGCGGTGTCCAGGATGTTGGGAGCGTTGAGACGAGGGAAGGACGATTGCTCACTTTCCCTAACATCCTCCAGCACCAAGTCCAACCGTTCGAGCTGGAAGACCTGACGAAACCTGGCCATCGGAAAATCTTGGCATTATTTTTGGTGGATCCCAATATTCGAGCTTTGAGCACGGCTTACGTGCCTTCTCAGCGCTTTGATTGGTGGCAAGAGCTGGCCACAGCCCAGCTTGCGAAGCTGCCTCTCGAGCTTCGAGACCAGGTATTCGGAGGAATAGAGGAGTTTCCTATTAAGTTGGACGAGGCGAAGGAGATTCGGTTGGAGCTGATGGAAGGGAGGAAGAACTTTGTTCTTGATCATATCAAGACGGTGAACCAGATGAATGAGTTCAGCTTGTGTGAGCATTGATCTTGTTAGCAAAACAGGGGAGTCGACTCGGAACACGAGCAGACGGGCTTGAGAAATTGAAATTTGTTGGCCAGTCTCCATGCTGAATATCGTCTAGAACTACTATTTTGTAAGCTTTTTATATCCGTAGCTGCTATCAAACATATGAGACATCGGTCGAACTTGAACTCCGTGGCGTCTCTTGAGAAAAATAGGTGACACCATCCTCTTCTTGACCACCAACTCTAACACCGACCCTCATCCAATTCAAATCTCGGCCCATCAATTCTCCTCACACAGCGGGCCACATAATAGTAGTCGACATGTGAGTGTCCTATTCAAGCCCCTTGACATGAACTTGTTGGGTCTGACTACGGGAAGTCTGACTAGTCGAGACTACCACAGCTCTTAACTGCCGTGGGTGTATTAGGCCTGTTCTGGATTGAAAATAGGTTGCATCCAGGGAGAGCTTGGAGATCTAATAAGTAGACTGAGGCCGGTCAGTCGGCAGGCAATCAAGATAAATGCAGTTGAGAAACTTGAATATCTTAGGCGGAAAAAAAGAAGAACCTTGAGAAAGAAAAGAAATGGGAGCAACCGATTCCCGAAACTTAAGAAGAGAAAGAAAATACGAACATGTACCGTTGAGGTAGAAGATGCCCATGGATGGGATGGGGGTATCTCGGAGTCACATGTGGCTTTATAAGAGTGATGATAGTTGTGAGCCCAAGCAAAAGGAGAGACTGAGTTTCTGAAAGAGATGCAAAAGGATAAATAAAAATGTGCATGGTGATATGGAGTATCAAGGTTCACCCTGTCCTAGCATCTACCAAAAACGTTGCATCAGCATTCTGCAAAACTTTCGTCTTCAACCTCATCCGAGTCAAAGCAGAAATGAAGTCGAGGAAAAGAGAAGGCAGACGTATGTAGGGAGAAATGTTACTTCTGATCGCCCCTGACATGCCTTCTTCGGCTGCCTGATACTCTCAGAAGGCTCAACACCTGACGCATACGCCCAGCCACTCCCAGGCACACCATTGTAGCGTCTAAGCGTCAGCCCAAATGCCTTCGGTATCGGACGAGTCCATCGCCAAAAGCCCTGTCTATTGGTAGCTGCGGTCGGTTGCGGAAGCGGGAATCGTGTGATCAGCCTTAATGCTTACAAAGAAGTTTGGACAGTCCGGGGTGCTCCACTGCCCATTCCGTTCACTCAGCTGACTGGCAAAGGCTCAGAAAATTGTGGGTGATTACAACGGCCTCATGTGCTATTATGAAAACCAGCCGGCTACGCCACAGATACTATCGATCGATGACGGATCTAGATGTGCACAGAAGGATATCATCTACACCCAAGAACACCTTCACTTTGCATTGAGCCATTCGAACTATACCAGCTTTGTCCCTCAGTATGAGAAAATCGCCGAAGCACAACGGTGCGAGTAGCACAGTTGGCACAGCGCTAACAGTCTCTTCCGAATCCACCACGTCCCCTGAGGCTCTGCAATCGGATATTGTTATTCTGTGCGTTCGTTTCATCTAGGTTCACCCCCCTCAACAGAAGTGACACGCAGTCATTCTCCAAATGCTCGTTAAACTGTTCCACAGTGTCGTTGGTTCAGCTGGATCAGGAAAAAGCACGGTGAGCTTGAATGGGCGCTCTCCTGTTCAGGCGATAGAATCTAACGATAACGGTAGTTCGTTAACTACGTTGTTGATGCGGTGTCGACACCAGGTACCCATGATCGCGTGCAAGTCCATGAAGATTTAGAGGAGCAAGGAACACGCAGTATCCACGCTTTAAGGCTGCAGCCAACCGCCAGTAGCCAGCAGGAAATATTGCATCGCGTTGTGCTTGTTGATGGTCCTGGCTTGAAAGACGGTGACTATCCGCAGCACTTGGACGTTGTGAAAAACCTGAGGGACTGGCTTGCTACTCAGTGAGGGTTGAGCTCAGCTGCCATTTTCGTTTCTCAGTCTCATTTTCTTTCCTTTCCTTTCCTTTTCTTTTCTTTTTGCAGTTATGGAGCCTATGGAACTCACAAACTTCGCGCTTATTGTGGTATACTCTACATTCAAGACATCTCAGTCTCCAACGTCCTTTCATCTGCATCGGTGGAGGCCGTTAACACACTGATCAGCCTTGGCCGAGCGATCCGTTGCGATGACATGGTGCTGGCCACCATGAAGTGGGGAAAAAATCCAGACAACTCAACCTACAGAGGCCTATCGAAGCTCAAAGAAGGCCCATGGAAACAAATGATTGATGCTGGAATACAAATTCATGATATCAAAAGGGGGAAGGAGCAAGAGAACGCGTTGGGTGTGATTGATTTTTTCCTCGAACGACAGAGCCTCCCTCGTTCGCCGCTGTCACCAGTCACCCTCGTCCAACGCAGTTATCCCATCAACGACGCTTTAGCAGGTGGAGGACACGCAGATGACATCGTCATCCTGTAAGTGAGGGGTCCTTGCAACTCTAACCAATCTGACGTTTCTCGAGGGTCATGGGTCACCTTAAAGCTGGGAAAAGCACCGTAGGTTCCTGGCCGGTCGCCGTGTAGAGCCACTTCGAACTAACCTGGGCTCTATTGAAGCTTATAAACAATTTTCTCGAGGGTGCTGGGCAAGCCGCTTGCATGCCCGTCTCAATGGGACTAACCGCGGCCACTCATTCCATCGAGCCTGTGGTATTGAGCGCCAAAGAGTCGTTCCCGTTTGTAGGAGATCGGAGAGTTGTTATCTTAGACATACCGGGGTTCGAAGATAGCCATGTAGAAGATTTGAAGGTCCTGCAAAGCCTTGATCGATGGATCGGGAACAGGTTAGTGCACGACGCATCCAGTTTGGCTCAGATTATGCTCATCCCGTTCCTGGCAGCTACGGAGAAAATGTGCCATTCACCTGTGGGGCCATTTATGTTCACAGCATATCTCAAGTCGCGTTTTGTCATACTGCGCGAAAAATTTTCGGTCTAATCCCCATCGTCTGCCCTACCATCCGGCTTCTTGGACAACGCTTTATAGCCACCACGAAATGGGACAATTGCGTTGCATACGAAGGGTTTTCTAGGGAGTCAGAGCTTAAGACAATGTGCTGGACTGGATTCACGGTGAACCGGATCAGTTCGGCCGACGATACCACATCTCAAGATCTATTTAGAATGACGATGCATGCAGTATGTCTGGCGTCCTAAATTTCCTTTTCACGAATCAATTCATTTCTGAAACGCTGAACTCTATAAAACCGTGGACTCAACGTGCCGCTGCCTATGTATGGCTCGTAAGGTTGGAAATTATCCACGAAGCCCTGGCAGTTGCCTCGTGGAGAACCAGGTCTTAAGACGGATGATTCAGCTCATGTCAGACCGCAGCATGAAGCTCTCTCCATAGAATGCCAGGAACAGGTCCCAACTCTGGAACCGTTGCCGATATCGTACTGCAAGACGGGCGCGAAGATGACATTATCATACCGTACGTACTTTGGCACATCAGAATCTGAAACACGTCTCAAAAGCCTGGATCAGTGTCATGGGTCTAACGAGGGCAGGCAAAAGTTCTGTGAGTCGTCCTGAATCTCTGAACGCCCTCTTGTCAGTAATATCTAAATCTGCAAGTTTATCAATCGCCTTCTGAGCGATACGAAGGTCACCGACCGCATGGAAGTCAAGGACACTCAGTTGCGTTCTTGCACTCAGCACGTACAGCCAGTTGTCATCTCTGAGGCGGAGCTACCCCCTGAGTGCGGCAGCCTCAGAGAAAACCTCAATGGCCGTCGACTTGTTTTGGTCGACACGCCAGGGTTCGATGATACGTGCATAGGGAACGGGGGTATCCTAGTTAGGGTGGCGGCGTGGTTGGAGGAGTCGTCAGTGGTTCCTTTTGAAGTTTTGCCTCAATCTAATTCACCCTGCAGGTATCGCAAAGGGATGCTGGTTGGAGGAGTAATATATCTCCATAATATCAGCTGCGACAGCTTCGGCAAATCGGCTGTGACAAATTTGAAGATCTTCGAAAGGCTCTGCGGTGTAAAATCGATGAAGATGGTCAAGATAGTGACGACGAAATGGGATGTCATCAGCCCTGAAAGAGGAGAAGCTTTTCTGGAAGAGCTTAAGAGGGATTTTTGGAAACTACTCCTGGAGAGGGAGGCGGCGGTTCATCGAGTACGACCCGAGCAGGAACCCTCGAAATTCTCTGTCGAACAATACGATGCGCCATGGAAGATTGTTGACAAGATAGTGGAGGCAATGATGGACCGCGATCGTGCTCTACAAATTCAACACGAGCTCGTTGGGAAGAAACGTTTTTTAAGAGAGACCGAAGCTGGTGCTACAATTCGAGCTGAACTAAAGGATCGCAGGGAGGCACTGAAGGACGTGAAGAAGGCGATGAAGGGACGACCCGTGGAGGAGAATGATGATTCAGTCGATCGTGATCTGAATACAGTGGAGATGGAGATGAAGATGCTGGACCCTACCCTGGCCCAGCGATTTAAACGTGTTTTTGGGCTCTCATAGCTACATACGATGATCGCTCTCATTTTTACGACACATGTAGCAANGTTTGNCTTTTGTTTCCCACTTGTTCTATGGAATTGTGGTGCAGGCAAACACCACGAGGATTATCATGCCTTTTCAATAGATACAACATCGATACAACATCGAGGCACGAGTTTAGTCTCGCTCTATCCTCGTGGGAGACCGGATTTGAAGGACTGTTTGCAGGTTGCCAATCTCGCAATACAACCATGCCCCGCACTCAAACCTCTCCCAAAGGCGAGAACAGCAGGATATTGGACAAAGAATTAATCGACTATCCGACAAAACATGCAATACTGTTAGTCAAGGCCCTCATCCCACTTCATAGCTCCGTGCTGAACCATCGATCCCAGGGTGCTAGGTCCATCGAATGCAGGGAAGAGCACGGTAAGCTATCAGCCTTGAACACGGTGCTTAAGACTCACTTAAATACGACGAGGAGTTCATCAACTGGCTTCTTGATGCTGCCAATGGAGCGGCAACAGCCGCGAAGCACGTTGATATTCGAACAGGGCTATCTGCGAAAACGAGCAAGGTCACAGAGGTGCCGCTTCACCCCACGAAGTATCCTGGCCTCGTGTTGGTTGACACTCCAGGTCTTGACCACACGACGCTCAGCGATGTCGATGTCTTCAAGAATATCGCAGTTTGGTTGTGCACTTGGTATGTCAGCCTGCGCCATCCTGACGAAGAAGCTGACCATGATTCGACTTGGTAGGTATAACGACGGATGGAGGGTCCTACAGGTTTTGTACGTCCACAACATATCATCCGACTGGGTTAGTCCGACTATGCAACTGGACTTCAAAGTATTCGAAAACCTCTGCGGAACGGCGGGCTTTTCTGAGGGCAGGGCAACAATTGTTACTTTCAAGTGGGATCGGGTCACACCCGAAGTAGGGAAGGCCAGGTCAAAGCAGCTGAAAGAGACGCTGTGGTCGGATGCGATCGAGAGGGGCTGTCTCCAGGCAAACGTGATGACGCTTGACGATGCCTTGGAGGTGATCAAGAAACCAACACCTGGCACCCGGGACGAGCCTCCGAGCTTAGCAATCGTGCAAGAAATGGTGGTCGATAGGCTTCGGCCTCTGGCGACGAGCGCAGGACGTTGTATCACCGGCAACCCGAGGTCACGAAGTCCTATGCTGGGCGGTTTAAAGCGGCTACGGCACTCGATGAAAACTCATATGAAGCTGGAGAAGGATGGCGAAGCTTCAAGCCCAGACATTACAGCAGAAGAGCATGTTACAAAGGGCGAGCAGTCGACCGGACTTGGACGATTATCTCCCTTGAGGTTGTTGATCTTTGACCGTTTCAGTGACAATGGTCAGAGACCGTCTAGGCGTTGGAGAAGCAGGAGTGGGGATGAAAGCGCGACAAAGAAAAAGGTACCTCAAGTCACTGGGAAAATTGGCAGTATGGGAGTGGTTCAAGACGAACTCAAAATTGGTGAGGATGCGACTGGCCAGATGCCGACTAACGCCTGCACGGAAGGACAATCTGAGGGAGACGGTGACCAGACCAACGGTGTACATGAGTTCCCACATCAGGCGAATGAAGAAAGAATAGGATCGGGAACAGCAAACCAAGTCCCTCTGTCTCCAGCCGACAGCGATTGTGCTGAGCGTCGCCAAATAGAGAAGCCACCTGAAGCCGCTGTAGGCCGCAACGACAATTTCACGAGAACGAAAGCCCAAAACGAACTCGAAACTGATGAGAGTCCGTCGAATGTACCCACCAGCACGGAAGGGCAGCCCGAAGGAGAAGGTGGCCAGGTGGACAGGGTGTCTCCAGGCGACGCTAGAGACGGGGGTAGAGATGGAACTGGAGCAGGGGCAGGAAATGAAGCCGCTACGTCTCCAGGGGATGGTGGTCCTCCTGAAGAGACGCACAGTGGACGTGGGCCTCCACATGATGCGAGAAACGAGAGTGGGAATGGAGCTGGAAGCAGAACTGGAAGTAACGACCCTCTATCTCGAAGCAGCGACGGTTGTCGCGAAATCAAGGAGACATCTAAGTTCGCTAGGGGCGATGATGGCGACCTCAAGAGTGCGGCGCCAGGTCAAGACGAACTCGAAAGTAAGGGTCTGTCGAACGTACACACCAGCACGAAAGCGCAATCAGAGGGAGGGGGTGAGCAGAGAGACGCTGAGAATAGGCATGGCTTGCGACAACGAACCGGGGACGGAGGTGAGCGGAGGGCGGAGAAGCCTGGGACTGGGGATATGCGACTGTTCACAGATGCGGTGAACGACATCCATCTGGGAGACTTCTATAGGAATACGGAGAGCTGGGACAGAGAAGATGGCCACGGCGAATGGGATATGTTACCGGATCATTCTCAGACTGGTAAGGGTGTATCTGACTCTTTTCATGGCAGAGCCACCCCGGCCGTGGGGTACAAAAGCTCGATAATAGAAGGAGGCGGTACCAGCAAGCTGAAACACAAGGACGCGTCTAAGGCGGCGAGTCAAGATACCAAACTTTCTGTGCCGACCCCGAATTCCGAAGGAGCGACCAACACCAGGCAGAACTCAGCTACAGGACCACGACTAGGACCAGACGGCGAGGATGCTATCCCTGGTCCTACGGGCAGGGCAGCACGTCAAACCAGTAGAGACACTAGTACCATGATGTATCCACGTTGGCTCCTACCCTGGCGGACGTAGGCATGAACGCAGGTCCAAGGCTTGGCGGTTGATAATTCAATTCCGTTCCCACTCTCTCTATTAATTGGTCTAGACTTTGTCATCTCGAAATTTAGGTAGATATATTATTTGGCCAAAAGAGATATTTTTCATACCATGGCATTATCCGGGGGCACGTTGAACGACGAAATAGAGATATCACCCGTGAGCAACTCCTCCCCGTGGCTTGTTCTAACACTAGGGACAAATACGAATGGTGTTCAAGTTCTCAACAGTCGCAGCGGGCCAGGCAATAGTAGTCGAGACAGCATGACAACTCTCAATCATAGCGGCAGGAGAGCCAGGCCCGTTCTGGGTGGGGTTGCATCCGGGGAGCGCAGGAAGGTCTGATGAAAGCGGTATCAGCTCCATAAAGTCGCGTTCGAAGAGCACGAGTTAGGGTGAATGAAAGAGTAGAACGCGAGAAAGAATTACTCAAGAAAGAAAAGAAAAACAGACTCACAAACACCCTCCGTGACCTCATCCACCAAAACCGGCTGCGTACACGAATTAATCTCTTCGTCCGTCTGGAGACTGTCAACTCTTTGCAATCCGCAGGGAAGTCAACTCTGCCATTGCAATTCGCCATCGTGCGATCGAGAGTCGTCTTCCCACCCTCAGAGGTACTGCGTGATGGCCGAATCCCGTTCAGTAAGGAGCTCACAGGAAAAAGAGGAGGACGTACGGATCACCCATACTATACACCAACGGCTGACTTCCATTCGTAGGTCAAATATTGGGGAATGGTTTCGTACCCCATACGGTCTCAAGGAACAGATGTGGTACGTGGAGGGGGTGGACGGGCAAGTACCGTTGAGGTAGAAAATGCCGAAGAGTGGGACGGGGACGTCTAGGAATCTCATATGGTTCTGACAACGTGAAGATAGTTACGAGTCCAACAAATGGGAGGGCGGAGTTTTTGCAAGAGATGCAAAAGAGTAAATTCAGACGTACAAGGTGATCTGGAGTATCAAGGTTCACCTCATCCCAGCCCCCCCCCNGCCGGGACACCATGGTAGCATCTGAACGCCTGAGGTGACTGCGGGTCGATGTGCCTGTCGCTTCAGAGCATGGGGTCGCCTACAATCATTCAGAAGCCCTGTTCATCCGGTCCAGGTTGGTTTACGATCTAAATTGACCGAAGAGGAAGCGATGGAGGAAGAACGAACGAACTTTGCAAAACAGACGACAGGTATGTCCTTGGGAGGTTGGATGTAGTATACCGTCACACCACCGTTAGAGTCGCCCGTTCCACCATTGGCGGTTTGGGGAACCTAGCCAATCATACATGAGGGTCAATGAAAAACGATAAAACGAGAGGGAGGGCGGGAGAGGTGAGAACGAATAAGTAACGCTTACTCGAATGTAACACACGTCGGCATGCTTAAAACATCAAACGGCGGTCCAATATTTGGATCTATCTCCCTTAAAGTGGCAGGACGTGGTACAGTTCTTGGCGCCCACACGTCGTGCGTCTTGAAGTGCCCGGCCTTGACACCGACCTACGTTACAATAACTGCAAAAACATGTCAATCTCAGTGCCAAATGATCCAATTGGAGGTATTGGGAGGTGGACCCACATTCAACAAATCCAATATCGAGGGTCAAGGGTAGTAGGGCACAGAATCCGCATGTCCCGGCCAGCCATTGATTTCTCCATTGCAGTGGTATGTCCACACAGCAGCTCAGAGTCTGTCTCGTCTGACTTACGAGATCGTAGAAGGATGCTTTCTCGACTTCAGCACCCAACGAACCTTACCCCCTCGAGCTATCGGGCAATTAGAATTTGGCTCATGGAACCTGATTCAGATTTCTTTAACTAAGTTACACATCACAAACAACCACGAAATGGAAATACCGCTCGTGAGCATGCCTCCGCCTACTCCAGGAGTCTCTTACATGTCCTCTTTCCCGCCCCCAACTGTAACGCCGACTCCTCATCCAATTCGAATTTCGGACCATCTCTCTGGACTCCGATTCCTCCTCACAACGTGGTCGCGGAGGGCCGCGCAATAGTAGTCGAGACAGCATTACAATTCTTAATCGCTGTGGCAGGATTAGGCCCGTTCTGGATTGGGTTGCATCCAGGGAGAGCAGGGAGGTCTGTTAGATAAAGCAAGTATGGTCAGTATCAACAGGGAATTGAGATTGATGTCATTGAATCCCGGGAGAATGAAGAAAAGAACCTTGAGAAGGAAAAGAAATGGGAGAAACCGATTCCTGGAACTCAGGAAGAGAAAGAAAGCAGACTCACAGACACCCTCCGTAACCTCGTCCACCAAAACGGGTTGGGTACACGAATTAATCTCCTCGTCTGTCTGAACCGTCAACTCTTTACAATCCGCGGGGAAATCGCCTCTGTCGTTGCAATTCGCCATCGCGCGATCGAGTGAGTCGTCGTCCCATCCAAAAACGTAGTCTGCATGGTGGCCGAATCCCGTTCTACACGTCGCGCCCCGCCCGTTCGTTATATGAATCCGATCGAATTCGTGAATTAGGGTGATAGGCAAGTCAGTAGGAAAAGTCAGTAAGGAGGGAAGTCACAGGAAAAAGGGATGGAAGACGTACGGATCACCCATACTATACACCAACGGCTGGCTCCCATCCTTAGGCCAGATATTGATGAAAGGTTTCGTATCCCATACAGTCTCGAGGAAGAGACCCGGTACGCGGACGGGATGGGTTGACGGGCATGTGCCGTTGAGGTAGAATATGCCCATAGATGGGACGGGGACGTCTAGGAATCGCATGTGGCTCTAGAACAGTTATGAGCCCAAGCAAACGGAGAGATCGAGTCTGGAAGAGATGAAAAAGAATAAATGAAGACTCACATGGTGATCTGGAGTGTCAAGGTTCTTCCCGTCCCAGCATCTACAGAAAACCNTTGCATCAGCATTCTTGAAAACCCTCATCTTCGACTTCATCCCAATGAAGTCGAGAGAAAGAGAAGGTAAACGCACGTAGGGAAGAACGTATTACTCCTAATCCCTCCGGGACACGCCTTCTTCGGCAGCCCAATACTCTCAAAAGGTCCAACACCCGGTGCATACGCCCAGTCACTCCCAGGGACACCATCGTAGCATCTAAACGTCAGGGCGAACGCCTGAGGTGACCTCGGGTTGATGTTCCTATCGGTTCGAAGCATGGGGTCGCCTACGATCATTCGGAAGCCCTAAGACCAATTCGACGTCGGTATGATTGGTTGGCGGAAGAGGTGGAGGGAGAGTGAACGAACCTTTGCGAAAGAGACGACACGCACGTCCTTGGGAGGTTGGATGTAGTATACCGTCATGCCACCGTTGGAGTTGCCCGTTCCACCGTTAGCAATTTGGGGAACCTATCCATTGATAAGTACCAACAAAAAANCGGTGAATCTCGAGAGATGGTGCGAGAAACAAGAAAGCTTACTCGAATGTAAGACCCGTTGGTATGTTTAAAATATAAAACGGCGGTCCAATAGTTGGACTTGTCCTCCTTGAAGCGACAGGACGTGCAAGTCGACGTCTTGGCGATGTCGGTCTTGGGGTCCATAGAAAGATTGAACCTGGAGGCTGCATGTCAGGGGGAGAGAGCGGCCAAGATCTGACGATCCTTACGCATTCTGTAAGAACGATTGTCAGACCTTGCAAAAGTTGGTGAACGATGAGAGTGGACGACTTACACCGCCAACGATCTGGTGTAGATGAGGGGATACTATCCCGGGTGTTACCAGCCTAAAAGTTGAAGCGCAAGTTGGAAGCAACCCGGAAAGGACGAGAAAGCGCTCGAGACTTACGGATCGAAACGCTGAGTCACAAGCTGGGAACACGGGAACCGTAGCAAAGCCTCAGTCAAGGGCAAGAAGAGAGCAGCGGCAAAAAGCAATATCTGCGATTGCATGGTCAGGTGGGGCTCGAGGAAAGAAGCAGGAATGAGTCTCATTCTAGCACGCACATATATATTACTTGAGGCATATAATCAGCCAAGGTTATTACGGAAATGGCTGTTAAGAAGGCTTCCTCGCTCGAGCTTCGCTATGTCTTTTTGTATTCGCGAAGTTGGATGAGTGAGGGTCAATCAGGTTTATGATTGGCTGAAGTTCTGCCGCTGCTATCCATTCGCCGAAGTCGAGGGAATATCGGAAGATTGGGAGGAGCGTTGGTATGTTGGGGGGGCGATCGTTGGATATGCGATCATTGGATCACCCGAGTAATTAGGATCTCTGGACGGTCCGCCGGCCGTCACATAGGCGAGACTCGCTCCGCTAACAGGCGCCCAGTGCGTCGGCGTGACACCTGGCCAGCCCCCATCTGGCCGTTACCTCGTGTTGAATGTTCTAACGACGGTCTTCACCAACTCTAAAAGAGTGTCAAAGTTGAGAAGCACATAGACTCGATATAAATAGCTGCCCGTATATCCTTGAAATGACTCTGAAGTGCGTTGAGTATGAGTATAACAACCAGATATCAAATTAAAAGAGTTACCTCGAGTTCCTTGCTGAGCTTCGGGCCGCAGACATCGTTCTCGACCTGCTTTTGTAGTTTGCATTATTGGCAAGGCAAACTGCTGCTGAAGCCAGGTACTTTCCAAAGATCTTGTTTTCGTCAATTTGGCTGAGAGGAAAGATCGCTCGGAGACTCTGGGCAACGTGTTTGATGAACATTTTATCTTATCTTATCTTTCATTACCCGCTCTCGTGACATGGTGCCAACTTTTCTTCCGCTCCAAAGAGTGTGCTGTCATCATCGCTCCTTCTCCTTCCCCCGCATCACAAAAAGTCCTAGAGGGACCCATGGACATTGAGGACGACGTCGAAAACACACCCATGCCAGCTTCGACAACTCCCAAGCCCGCCAAGACATGGACCCATTTCGTTGCGGGAGGGTATGTGTGTTTCCTCGAGATACGTGAGCAAGTGCTAACGTATTGCTTTCTAGGTTGGGTGGAATGTGCGGGGCCATCGTCACCTCCCCCTTTGACGTGGTCAAAACACGTCTACAGTCGTCGCTATTCCAGACACCGCGGAATCCAGTGCCAGCGGTGAACGTGAACATCATCCGGGGCGCAACATCTGGAGGCGCAGCAACAGCCGTTCTGAACAGTGGAGCAGTCCGACTTCAACCCGGGGGACTGCTGTACAACTTTGTAGAGACAGGCCACATCATGCGGTGAGTGCCGTCTGTCATTTGGCGCGGAACCCGGAAACTGAAAAGGTGGTATGCAGGGACATTTACTTGCACGAATCGCCACGGGCACTGTTCAAAGGACTCGGGCCCACCCTCGTCGGCGTCGTCCCAGCGCGTTCGATCAACTTTTTCACGTATGGCAACGGGAAACAATTCATCGCGCAGACCTTCAACAACGGGCAGGAAAACAGCCTTGTGCACCTATGCGCTGCAGCTACCGCCGGTATCGTCACCAGCACCTCCACGAATCCAATATGGGTGGTCAAGACACGGCTGCAGCTGATCCAGGGCGACGGCGGCAGCCTGCACGGGGCCAAAGGCAGTTTGGCGTGCATCAAGCAGATATTCCGGCAGGAAGGAATCCGGGGGTTCTACAAGGGCATGACGGCGAGCTATCTGGGAGTCACAGAGGGAACGATCCAGTGGGTGCTCTACGAGCGGCTGAAAAAGCTGACACGGAACACGGAGG
>JANBPK010000217.1:0-17185 GCA_027579435.1 Candolleomyces eurysporus | reverse complement strand
AAGCGCGGCGGTCTGAGCTTCCGGTCCATCCCCACCCCCAGAAGCAATGAGATTAGCAAGGTTCTGCGTCATCCTTGCGACATCGGATGTGAAACCAAAGTTCTTGGTGACGAAGCTTGTGTCCTGGGGTGGGTGGTCGCGGAATGCGATCAGACCGAAACGGATAGAGCCTTTAGAAAGAGAGGTGTTGGCTGATATCTTTTCGCAGATATCCTTGATCGCTGAACGCGCCGAAGAGATGTAGGGTCCTTGACTCCCGGTCGCGTCCTGCAAAAACAGGATGTCCCTAATCGAGCAGAGGTTAGGTATATGATCTCTGCTAATCCAATTGTCGAGTGTAAAGACGTACAGAGGTCTAGGCTCCGAATTCGTGGCGGGGTTAGCACCAGGCTCAGTAGATGCCTGTGGGACAGGTTGAGTGGGAAGGACCATGTTCAAGTTCGTTGAATTGTAGATGAGGACCAATTCCTAGGTATATATATACGTATTCCCCATGCGTCCGGATCCGCAAGATGCTGTGTGACTCGAATTAAATTGCTGTAAATGTAGACAGCCTGCGGCGGTGAAGTTGAGTTCGAGTCAAGGCTGTGTCCGAAGCTGCCGCTGTCATTGAACGTTGAACCCTAACCCCCGTATATAAGTCTTGACACCCTTCCTCGTTCAACTCGACCATACCTCCGTCGACTCCCTAATTACTGTGTGCCTCAAACTCCTTTTCAAAAGTGGCGTTGAAGGCGAGCTCATGTAGCATTTGCTGCTTAATAAGATCTCAAGGCTTGCAGTGTTTACAGCGAGTCAGGTCTGCTCAGATTCGACGCCCCAGGCCGCGAATAACGCCAAGGGCCGTCTGGACCTTCGAGAGACAGAATCACCTGTTTTCATTTAAAGGCTTGATACCGGAGTTGCGTGAGTCAGTCTCTATCTAGTGCTTTGCCGGGGTCATAATATGTTGGGAAATGGGTGCAGTAGCTGCTCCGAAGGCCTGGCTTAGACTCGAGCCTCGAGCCTCAAGTCTACCCGTATACAAATGCCCCACTTACCGTACTCAGAGTTAATTTCGATCCCTAGCACTCCTTATCAGCAGTTTCGCGCATTCATTGGACTGCGCACTGAATAACCACTTGGAGCACAGAATCTAAGGTTTAATGTGAAATGTGAACATCGTCTGAATTGTGATTAGAGCCACGGTCTCGGGCGTCTGTCACGGCTCGCCAGCCTTGAACGGTTTCACACTGGCAGGCCTTCAATCAATCTGATCGATCACCCCGAGACGGCAATAACCGGCGTCAATTCCTTGCATCCCCTTGGCTTTTCACCACGAAGTCATCATTTCCGGGCACAGATCACTGCTCGCCGTACTGTCGAACTGACGTACTCTCGGACCGGATATTTTCCCATTGACGCTCGAAGCTGCGGCGTTATGGTCAGAGTTAATGACTCAGGATATTATCCCATATGTTAGCATCATGTATGCGTCGTCCAGTAATCCGTTTTGGACGGGAGAAACGGACTTGAAGTGGAATGTTTAAACTAGAGTACGCTTAAAAATGGTGGAAGGGGCCTGAGGGTGTCAATAGAAAAGGCATTGAGGAGGCATGTTCTAGTTGAATGATTAGCGCGCTTCTTGTCACGGCGACTCTTATCAAATTTCACTTTTTATAGCTATATGACCTCCAAAGAAGGGGCAGACTGAGGTGCTTGTTGTTTCCCGGAATGTGGCAGTCGTATATACTTCAATGAGAAAGGGTTGTTCATCACTCGCAACGTAGCTTGCAGGTGGCATCAAGCAGCACCTTTAAGTAATCTCCGTCAGCGTCTACCTTTTTGAGCCGTGCTAGCTATCAAATTTCAATTGCATCACCTTGCGCTCAGCTGACAAATTAATAGATTCGAAGAGATCCTCCCGAAAACCTCAGGTTCATGTTTCAGCTCGGAGCTCAGCCGTGAAGATGAGTGGGGTTGCTAAGCATCGAGATCGTATCACATCATGGACGATTCTTTAAAGTTTCCGTCGATGTAGAACAGAACACGAGTCATAGAGCTTGCTCTTATCGGATGGGATCTAGCGGTCCGGGGTAATACAAGGCTGACGTGGGCGCCTGTCCGGCGCTTATGAGTGTAGCTTGCCGAGCGCCAGTCTCACGGTCCCCTTCGACAGAAAGTGTATCGGCATACCAGCAGCGTGAGCTCACGCAGTGGCAAATCGACTCGCAACCACTCCAGCAGCTTTTCTTTCTATTCTACCTTTCCCTACCCGGGAAACCGTTTTGATTTAGAGCGGACACTCCCACAATCCGGTGAGTCGCAATTCACTGCATCCAGACAGAAACCCGTGATTATGTGAAGTTTCGCTCTTGATTACCCGTTGAAGCTTCCAGTCATCCTTGAGCTGGGGCAATTAGTATAGTTGAACGTTATGCCTCGGCTCGGTGGGCTGATTAAATCCCAAACGAAAGATAGTGGTGGAAGAGGTGGCTATTCCGAAACCTTGAAAGTAATTCAAGTGCTTGTGGATCGGACAAAATGCCTCGGACCACAGCCGTGCGAAGCAGCGGCCACTTCCCACAGGTCATTTTATGCCATTAGATTGCCGAGCTCAAATCACACAATCCCGTTGTGGGTCAGTCTGACTTGAGTGTAGAGTTTGCTACGCTTCGACCCATAGCCCTAAACTTACTTTGATGCTTTAGTAAGGCTTGTATTCTGGATGCCTCGACGGTGCATTGCAGTAGTACTGGGACAGCTCAACATGGGATTAATATCTGTCTTCTGTGGGCAGTAGCATTGGTTTATCTTGAAAGATACCTATGGAGAGTGGAATATACCTCAAAACCCCGTCTTTAGTATATAGAGAACATGGCAGAAGTATGATCATAAATCACCCACTACGACAATACGTAGGAGAAAGAACCAGAGAATCTCAGATCACGCCAATCCCTCCCCACAGACAGTTCTCCCTAGGCCATGATAAATAGAGGAGACAAGCGTGGGCACTGCAGAGCTTGACGCTCAAATCATAGCTACGGACTAAGATTTATAAAACCTTCAAAGTCGGAGATCAGCCGTGAGGATGAGTACGGTTAAGAAGCCTCGATATCATATCACATCACATGATTCTTAGGGTTGCCGTCGTCGGTCGATGTAAAACAGAACACGAGTCGTAGGACCTTGCTCTTATCGGATGGGATCTAGCGGTCCGGAGGTAATGCACTAATGTGGGCGCCTGTCTGTCAGGCGTTTGTGAATGCAAAATGTCATGTGCCAGTCTCATGAGAACCCCATCTGCAATACCCGGGGCCGAAATTGGATTCACGCGACTTTCTCAACATCTTCGAGGACAGCCACGGACCTGAGAGGGCAAGTATAACATGGTCTTAGAGCTTCTCTTCCTTGGTGGTGTTTGAACCCAGCATCTCATTTGTTATGCTACTATGGTACGTATACTATTAAAATTTACTTCTTATGATAACATCTGGAAGGGCTAAACCATTCCAGACGTTTTTACGGAGCCTATGTTTGATTAGAATGCGCTGGTATAACACGAATATAACTACAAGTACATGATGAAAGCCCAGCATACACTATACTACACGAAAAAGCTACCCGGGATCCGCTGGTGAAAGAAAATTTATTCACCCGAACTTGAAGGACGAGCCATAGAAGTGGAAGCCTTGGAAGTGTAATCCCCAATTGGAGTGAGCACGTTTCCAGGACCGACCTTCGAGCCCCTCATCAAGCTCTGCATTACGATGCGCTTAGTCTGCAAAAGAAGCAACCCTGGTTAAGTGCTGACGTCGTATCGAAGCGGTAGGGTCCTACGCACCTGAGCTCGATCAATGGCCTGAGCCGCCGACACGGCTTGGAGACTCGGAGGAGCAGCTTCAGCTGGGGGAGTAAGCCGGCTTCGGGGCGCGAATTCTACGCTTTTGGAAGGCAGGTAATCCGACGATGTGGATTCTATCTCGTAGTCCCCCAACACGGCTTTAGGACTGGGACGTTCTATGAATTCAGCTGGAGGAGCTCGGGGGGNCCGCGAATTCTGCGCTTTCGGAAGGCAAGTAACCTGGTGATGTGGATTCTATCTCGTAGTCCCTCRACACGGCTTTAGAACCGGGAGGTTCAATGAATTCAGCTGGAGGAGATCCGGGGGCCGCGATTTCTACGCTTTCGGAAGGCAGGTAACCCGGTGATGGGGGTTCTATTTCGTAGACCCCCAACACGGCTTTAGAACTGGGAAGTTCTGTAATTTCAGCTGGAGGAGCTCGTGGGGGNCGTGAATTCTACGCATTCAGAAGGCAGGTCCTCTGGTGGTGTGCCATCCCATTCGTAAAGCATAGGAGGTCCTCCGGGGGTCGCGTAATGTGTGGGAGCTGCCTCTTCGAGAGGCTCGTAACACTCATCAAGACCCACCCCACGGATATACCCAGGCTTGAGCCTTGCGCCTTTAACCTATAGTACGTATGATACGGCGATGAGTATGACTGCACCTAACCCCAATAGCATTTATGGCTGTACGTACCAATTTAAGCTTGCCTCGAGTAGACCTAAGTATATCTGCGGAAGCCCAGACGCCTGTATTATAGTCAGCTTCAGCAGAGGGAACATAGACTTCCTCCACATTAAGCGTCTGGATCTGGACACTCCTTTTATTCAATTGCGCCTGGACCTCATTCATAACGTCCTCAATTGGTTTTCCCTGTCCATACACGTCTTCGAGAATGACGTTTTGGAATTCCCCGATGAGTTTTTCGGTTTCAATGGTTTCAACTGCGGAGCCAGCGATGTAGTCTCCTAGTTGGGAGGCGTTGAGGAGGGGGATCATGCGGCCGCTGCAGATTTGGCAGATGGCGCGGTAGAAGTCAACTGCGTGTTTGTACTGGGAGAGAGTGGGCTCGCAGGCGATGACGTAGAGGGTTATACCTCGTTCGGCCATTTGGCGGACGATGTCAAGGGGGTCGTTTTCTGGGTTGAAGAGAGGTAAGTGTGAGTTAACTTTAGCTGAGAACCAGGGATAAAAGCACGTACGATCTGGGGATTTGGTGAACCCATCCCCGTCTTCACCAAGACCATGCGGTGGGGCATCCGTAATCAACACAACAATCTTTACCGCGTTCTCTGCCCATTCCATGTTCAGTGCTTCGGCAAGTGCAGCAGTCTGAGCTTCTGGTCCATCTCCACCACCAGAAGCGATGAGGGTAGCCAGGTTCTGGGCCATTTTTGCAACATCAGCCGTGAAACCAAAGCTTTTGGTAACATAGCTCGTGTCCTGGGGTGGGTGGTCACGGAATGCGATTAGGCCGAAACGGATGGAGCCCTTCGCGAGAGAGGTATTTGCCGATATCTTCTCGCAAATATCTTTGATGGCTGAACGCGCTGAGGAGATGTAGGGTCCTTGGCTCCCAGTCGCGTCCTGCAAAAACAGAATGTCCCTAAATTAATCGAGCAGAGGTTAGATATGATCTCTCTACCAATGTAGATGTCTGAGATAGAGACCTACAGAGGTCTGTTCCCCGAATTCATGCCAGGTTTAGCACCTGGTTCAGAATCAGGAGATGGGGTAGTGGGATTGGGAAAAGTGACCATGTTCGGTGTGTTGAAGGTGCATCCTGGCTTCACAATATATATACGTGCTTCCCTTGTGTCTATATCTGGAGTAGCTGTGTGACTTGAGAGCGATTGCTGTGAAGAAGTAGACAGCCTGCGGCGGTTGAAAGGATCTGAGTTTGAATTCGATTGAATTCGAGTCAAAGTCGAAGCCACCACTGCTGGAATCGCACAGAATTCGTCGCGCGACCGGGCCGAAGTGTGAAAAGGAGTCAAGTGACAGGGTAGAGTGGCAAGGGTCTTGGTTAGGGTCTTGATTCACCAGTTTCACCAGAATTCCACAGAGACAGAGAGAAACCGTGCTATTGTAAAAGCCAAGGTCGGAGGTACACGAATGAAAATATTTGAAGCGAACCATCGAGATGGGTGGCCGCACGATACGTGTGAATTAACGGACAATCTAATCGATTCAGACCGTTCCACAGACGCCAGCTGCTTAATGCTATTCAGGCACTGACTGAGCTAGAGAACGTTCCGGGTGATTGAAAGGATGGTGAATTAAATTCATGATAATTATTTTCTCAGTGAACTGGATTCTAGGGAGTTGGATACGAAGCAGAGCAGTCCAAAACGTTGGAAACTTCGAGGCCCGAATCACGTTGATCCACCAGTATGGTCTTTGTCTTTGGAGTATATGTAGTGTTCCGTGTATATCTTGCTTTATAAGATAAGAATATAAGAACTGCTTCACTTCGCAGGCATCAGGATCCAAGAATTGTCTTCGAGATCTTAGCTTACTATGAATGTGAGTCGGAAGGTACGATTTAGATTCTCGTGTTCTAGGGTGAGTCGTCGCGGAATGGAAGTAGACAGAAACGGATGGATTCCTTGGAGAGTGAGGTCTTTTATTCCCCTCAGACTCAGGGGGAAGAAAGTATATATTGGGCCTCTCCTGTTGTTATATACAGGTCCAATTGTTATGAAGTCTCATTACCCTGTAGCCGGGTCGTTCATCAGATAAAGGCTGCGCAAACGGCATGCGGCGGGGCATTGAGCACTCAAGAGATAAGAGTCCGAATGTCGGTTGTTACTGCCTCTCTAACAATTTGCGGACAACGTCAGTTCAAACGCTCTGCAAAATTCAGAATGTTCAAGTCAATGGGGGTTCAGAGCAGGGGAGTAAAATTGCGAAATAAGAGAAAATGAACCCATAACGAAGGATTCATCATGCTGGAGCTGGATACATAGAAACGAGCTTCCTTGGACAGTTAGACGAGTCACAAAAATTGTTCTTTGTGGAACAAGGCTGGGGGCTGCATTGAGGAGCGACGATTTCAAAAGTGGAGATGTTCCCCCCTTTTCTTCAATGCCAGTCAGCGCATATAAAGTAACGCTATTTTCCAAAGTTGACACTGACGCGTGCTTCCCCAGCTTGTAGCCCAGAAGGGCGGAAGAAAATGCGTATCGAACAGGTGATTCATCTCGTTCGCAGGCAGAACGTCATCCGCAGGATTCAGGTAATGCCCTGCTGTCCGTGCTAGCTGTTTATAGCATTGAAGGACCACCTAGAGTAGAGTAACCCCATCGATTTTGACCTCATGTGAAATTGGGGTGGAGAAAGGTGCGATTTGCTAGGAAACACATGAGGCCACGAGCCTCCGGCCGGGAACTTGGATAGTTGATACGAAGGGATCGCCTAATGACCTCCTCTTCACCTCTTTCCCAGTTGGAAACGGGGTCTAATGCTTTCCCTGATTGTGAAGACAGCGCATCCGCTCTGTGAGCTTGCGACAGAGGCCAATACCAAACTTCAAGAGTTAGGTACAAGGCCGGACATTTCAACTTTTGACGGCCAATTCCCATCTTTTTCGTAGGACTGCCAGGTACCAAGCGACAAGGCGCTTTTCACGTTGCCTTCCACATGTAAACCACTCAGTCAGGTGCCAATGAATGGCCCTGAGAACCGAATAGGTTCACGTTTCAACTTGGAACTCAGCTGCGGCGGATGGAGGGCCCAAACGGATGGTAAGACCTCGATATGGTGCTGGAAGGCCTCTTGTCGTTGAAACATGCTGGAACACGAGCCGCAGGGCCTGCTCATATCGGATGGGGCAAAGAAACCAAACCGATCAAGCGAACCGGGGCGCGACATGATGTGGGCGTCTGTCAGCAGGCGCTCGATGAGTCTTCCCAGCGCCAAGCTGCATACAGCCGCGCTCTCACGGTGACCTCCGAGTGCAGGCGTCAATTACGAGTCAGGCTGTCTCCGTCCATGGACAACATGTCAATGCCGTCGGGCAATAGGCATCGTTTGAGCTCTCACGATCAGCATGAGCGAAGGTGATGGACTAACGAGTAAAAGCTCCTCTTGATGACCAATTAATTGAGCCATAACAGGAGAGTGAAGAGCTCCGGAAAGTTTCCGTAGCCAAGATCCCAGAGTAGAACACGCGCCTGCTTTCTACCTGTGACATGGTTCACGTTATCCCTTTAATGAAACCGACCGGACGAGTACCTCACCTTGGAATGCACAGCTCGCAAACAGCACCCCATTCAAAACCCACCACACACCAGTGCTTACTCTCAACCCAGCTTGTAGGTCGGGGTCGGAGAATCGCTGAAACTGGAGTCCAGGTAGGGAGTTAACCGTTCACCCTTGCCTTCAAAGCGCTGACAGCATTCTCGATCCAGGGGATCCGTTAGACGCCCGGCGAGATGCATACCCTGCTAATCCAGATTGAATACAAGACAGCCAGAGCTGAGCAGTTGTCGAATTGGGATAATTCAAAGGTTAAGGCGGACGTGAACAAGCTTTTTCAAGCTTTGAAGGTCCCAAATTTGAGCGTGCTGGGCAAAATTGACCTGGAGCTAGGAGATAGGTTGGTATTCGTGCAATGCCGTGCCAAACGCAAATCGGTCAGTCGTCTTACCTCGAATCAGTCGTCTCTTTGTTGATTTCTCGTCCTCCAGCCACTCTATAGAGACTTTCAGACGTTGAAAAAAGCCTTATCTGACGGCAGGCTTACGGAGATTCGGGCAAAGAATGGAATGTAAGTCACTAGTGACGTCGTTAGTACCACCTCACTCAACTTCAAGGATGCAAAAGCCTGTCTATCCAGCTTAAAGAAAGCAACGATTCTGGACCATCCGCCGAGAATGATTCTATCAAGCGCATCTACTCTGGATCACTTTCAGCGAGGCCAGAGCGTGTGGAGCTATTAACTGTGCCCACGGTTACCACACGCATTACCGGCGCTTCCGCAGCGTTAGAAGGGCGCCTCACGGGTGCAATAGAAGGTTCGAGTGATGCTACACTCCCTCAAGGTCGATCGATTCTCTCCCCCTCACCTCCTGGCTATCCCTTACTGACTGATTCTCGGCCAGTCTTCCAGCACGCTCAACCCCAGGCTACCCTGGCCCACTTGAACCTGGGTGGATTGTATGAGTTTGACTGCTGCAACGCGGACACGATGCATCCTGCATCACATCCTTCAAGCGCTGGTGCCATCCCATCGCCGTCTGCACGCACCCAATCCATCCCTTCGGACGCATGGTGCGGATATGGTGCCCCCCCATCCGCCGACAACTTCCTCGCCTTTCAACTCCTCTGATATTCTCATGGACCAACCCTCAGGCTCCCGCCACGACCATCATCCTGATGAAATGGTGGGCGTAGAAAACAGTGCGGGAGGAACCAGCGACGACTCTAAAATCGCCGTGGACTCCCCTCCCTTCATCCATTTCTCGCCCCTTTATGCTCCCTCAACACCTCCCTACCAGCCGACGACTCCGAAGATCGATGTAGTAGGTTTCGGCGCGGTAGAGGCTGTAACTTCACCTCCCCATTTCCCTGCCTCACCTCCCCGTTCGCTCTCTTCACCTGCTGATAGGCCGACATCGTCACTCGACCAACTGACTATTCGGCCGAGCGATGTCGTCGATTCAGGAAAGAGACTTCCAAATCCGAGTCCTCAGAATGGAGTTGGGATCGATGATATTTTGCTGGGCCCACCGCCGATCCTGTCCGAGAGATCATCGAACTTTGGAAAGCAGTGGGCAAAGGGCACGCATGATGCGGGCCGTAGCACCGAGGACCACCATCCAGCTCAGGTTCCTCCTCCTACCGTCCCACCAAACCGTCTCCCGTCGTCCTCCCGGGTTGACTTCCAGGACCAGGACCAGGACAAGGACCAGTCAGCATATGTATCTTCTTGGCTAAACCCCCAACCGTCGACGTTCGGTCAGAGTCGCCATTCAAGGCAGGCGTCAAGCTCGAGTTGTTCCATTTCTAGGCCTCCCTCTCCAGAAGCTCCCCCGGCCTCGCCTACCGCAATCTCAAGGATGTCGATGGACGTATCGCGCCGCACAATCAAAAAGCCGCGGTACGAAAATACCCCGGCAGACGAAAAAAATTCAAGGAGCTTCATAGAGTCAAGGAAAGCAAGGAGGACGGTCCAGGGTGGCCGACGGAGACCGAGGCCTTGTCGTTACGACCAACCCGAACAACGGAAATCGCCTTCACCTTCCTTGAAGTTGAAATCGAGAACTCGCCAACGACAAGGGAGTGACTCTAAGTTTTCCTCTTCCGAGTCGTCGTTTTCCCCTTCCCCTTCCTGCTCCACGTTCTCGGTACGCGAGCTCGAGCGCGATCCGGGGGCTACGGCAGTGACGAGGACGGAAACGGACTCGGTCGATCGAGTGCTCGAGGCTTGCCACAAGGCCAAGTGTCAGCTACATATTGCTATTCAGGAGCTGACGGAGTTAGAGAGGGTCCTGGCTCGTGATTGAGAAGAGGACGGCGGAGTGAGATCATGCTTATCTTTTTTTCTTCGGTTTTATTAGTTTTTTGACCCACGCCAGGCGCTGAGCGCTCCACCCAGAGGTTATGTTTGTAGACGTGATTATTAGAAGGTTGAATAGAGCAGGAGTATAACAGGGATGATATCTCCACGGTGCGCGCACTTCTTATTGGGGCCCAGGTTGGTCCGTGCCTGCTTTTATGATTTTTCTTGACTAGTATCCAGATTGTCGTATTTGTCCAGTACAACTTTGTCGTCCAATAATGTATTCTAAGTATCTTTACGCTCGTCTTCCCCGTTCCGTGCACACCCATGCTGGGTCTGTGCTCACCGATCCGTGACCGCCGCGGTCGAGTCGACTACAAAGAGCACAATAGGTCAATATATCATTGAACAGAATGTACTCGTACATGAATAACAGCGAATCAAGCGGCAGTCGGTTAGGCGGAGGAGCCTATTGTTACAGTATTACGGAAGTCTCCATGAGCGATGCGAAGCTCCAGATCGCAAGCGGCGTTTGGTCCTGCAGGGCCTACTTCGATCTGTACACGGGAAGATACCCATTCGACTAACTGGTGGACGTTTGAGATCTTAAGAGAGATTGCTATAGAAGAATAAGTCACGAGCTTACTCTGTAAGCCTCCAAGAATGTCCATCGGTGGAGCAACTGTGGATGTGATTTGAAAAAGGCCGTTGATCGAAGGCAAGGATGTAGGAACATACCTCAAACTCCTTAGGGACTGTGTTGAGATTAGGATCGAGTCGGTCTGGGAGGAGACTATTAGGACACTGCACGGAGCCGCGTTAGAATGGAATGCCCAAATGCCAAAGAAATACGGATTGACCTTGGCCTCAATCATTGTTTCTGCACGTTGCGAATATCGTTGCAATGCCATGGCCTCGTGGTGGTGTACGTGCATCGTCAATGTATCGATCGGCAAGTGCCCTTGGCACGCCAAATTTCCGAATGCACCATGCAGCCATCTGTCTGGTTTAGGGTCAGTTTCCAACGCCAGGGCCAGGGATTCGGAACATCTGGTGAGGATCTCCAAAGTTTGTCGTGGTCTGGGGATGTCGCTGTTGAATACCCAGGAGAAAAGTAGTGCGGATGAGAAGATGTGATGAGATGGGAGGACTTCGGAGGAAGCTGGGTGGGTGAATCGCCCAAGTTCGGCAAGGACACTTTGTTCTGGTGTTTCTTGAAGACACCGTTTTAAGTGGTCTTTCCACTGGTATGGGGATACGCAACTATCAGGGCGCGAACCCACTTCGCTACCTAGCGAGCGTTCAAGATAGAGGGCGAAGTAGCGGCCCGCTAACTTGAGATGACAGGAGGGTGATACAAAGAAGGGTCCTGATCGGACTTCGTTTGTAAGGAAGTCGTGGAGGGGTCTCGAACATACGGCCATCGGTGTGTCGCCGCCTCCCCGATCTATGAGAGGGATGATTGCTTGCAGATTGATGAATACTTGAGAAGCTTCGGAAGCGTCTATTCCAAGAAGTTCCGCAATCTCTGCAATGGGAGGCGGCCGTTCAAGTAACGCGATGGTTGAGATGATTTCACGGAAATGGGGGAGATGCTGTGATTTCGCGAGAATATGAGCGTAAAAGACATCGAGTGTTTGAGGGAAACGTGAGATCGGTCCTTGCTCGTATGGATGTAAGGAAGTGAACTGCTCAAGATGCCGTGCCGAGCAACCGATGCTGTACCAAGCAGCAGCTGTCCCGGAACGATTTTCATCCCAGAGAATCCCGCAGCGATATGATAGGTGAAGATGGAAAGAAGGAGGGGCGAAGAAACTTCCTGATCGACTTTGAGTGGTGAGGAAATCGCGGAGGGATGTGTGACACAATGTGACCGGTAAGTCGACATCATTAGTCTCGGGGAGGTGGATAATCGCTTGCAGGTTGTCTAGGACCTGGATGGCTTCAATAGTCGTGATTCCAAGAAGCTCTGCTATTCCATTAGCTGGGAGGGGCTCGAAAAGGAATACGATGGTCGAGATAATGTCATGGAAATGGGGAAGATCTTGGGACCTGGCCAGGATTTGAGCGTAGAGAGTATCGAGGGTGTGAGGGAAACGGGGAAGCTTTGCCTGCGCAATTGATGGTAAACAAGTAAGCTGTTCAATATGCTGATCGAAAAAGCTATTGCTGTACCAAGCGGCGGCCGTCCCAGAGCATCGCCTATCTCTGAAGGTGAAGCAGCGATATATGAGATGAAGATGAAAGGAAGGAGGGGCAAAGAAGCGTCCAGCACGACTTGGAGTCGTGAGGAAGTCGTGTAGCGATGAGTGGCGCGGGGTTACGGGTGAGCTGCGGGTTTCCGGGATATGCAGGATCGCTCGCAGATTATCTAGGACCTGAACAACTTCAACGGGCATGATGCCGAGAAGCTCTGCGATCCCGGGGATTGGGAGTGGATCAAAGAGTAATGTAATGGTTGAGATAATGTCAGAGAAATGGGGAAGATTTTGGGAATTTGCGAGGATTTGACGATAGAAATCGTCCAGCGTTCGAGGAAAGCGAGAGACTGGTCCTTGCTGCCATGAGGGTAGGCAAGTGCACTGCTCAAGATGGTCTTGCAAGTGGCTAATGCTATACAAGGTAGCCGCGGTCCCGGATTGCCTGTTATCAAGGAGCACAGAGCAGCGGTACAACAAATGGAGATGATGAGAGGGAGGAATGAAGAAACATTGAGATCGGCGTTCAGTTGTGAGAAAGTCGCGAAGGGAAGTGTGGCACAATGTGATGGGTAAATCGTTGGTCCCCGGGATATGAATGATGGCCTGCAAATTCACAAGAACGTGAAGAACCTCGAACATCTCGATGCCAAGGAGTTCTGCAATTCCCGCGATTGGGAGCGCCTCGAAAAGCAAGGCGATGGCTGTAATCACAGCGGTGAAGTGTAGTAAATGCTGCGATCTGGTGAGGGTGTGGGCGTAAAGACCATCGAGACCTGGGTTTATATTGAACGCAAGAGGGAGGCGAGTCATTGGGGTTAAACTATCGTCCAAGGGTCCGATGATGTATTTGAACACGATGGATGCAAAAATGAAGGATCCGCCGATGTGGTGCACAAGCCTCTTCATGTCTTCTCGAGTCGGCCACTGTCCATGACCTCGAATATATGCCGCGATGACAAGATCCTTTTTCGCTTGAACTAGGAACGAGGTTCCCAGGAAGGTAAGGATATCGCCTTCTGAGCCACGGGTGACAAGGTCGTCCAATAGAACTCCATCGGTATTCAAACATTCTTGAATATGCAGTTCGACTCGACTGGTAATGAAGAATCGCAGGGGAATGGAAGGATGTCGCTTGAAGAAATCAAGTAAATGGTTGATAAATTCCTTCACCTCTTCCTTGTCCTCACATTCGTCAAGTCCATCAATGACGATCAGGAAGGGACCCTTGAGGAGGGTCTTGAGTATGAGGCCGCGTTTGAGAACGGCTTGGAAAGGTTTGTATACCAAGCGCTCGAGCTGGGTGGCAAGAGAAACCCCTCGCGTCACCAACGCAGGCTCTGCCTTCACGGCCGCTTTGACGAATAGTCGAGTTGAAGGGATGGCAGCCACCATTTGGCTGGCCAAGGTAACCGCAAATTTCGTCATCCTGCTTCGATCGCCCGAATTGCGACAGAAGAAGAAGCTCGCCGGTAGCCGTCCCTTTTCCGCATATTTTCGCGAGAGCGTCTGCGAAATAGCTGACTTGCCACAGCTCACATAGCCATGTGTCCAATAGACATGGGGAGTGTCAGAGCTGAAGAGAGTGGGCCTATCAGCCCAGTCAGTGATATCCTGAATAACCTCCTCCCTCGTTCCAGGGAAGCAATCAGAGTCAGGGGGTGACGTCTTTCGATTTCGCGTGTACGATGCATCAGGAATCGGATCAAGTAGCTGGTTGAGCTCTGATGAGCTGCATTAGCAAGAACCAGTCCATACACGCTGATGTTGGGCAGCTCACCCTTGTTAGAGACGAACTGCCAATTTCCAGCGGCTGGTGGAGAAGCCGTGCCTTGGGAGATGGTACCTAGACAAAAAAAAAGCCAGTGGAAGTCGGAAATCATTCTCCAAAGATTCTTCAGGGAACAAATACAAGCTCACCAGAGTTGGTGCCAAAATTGGTGTTCTCAGCGTGCCCAATGTTTACGGGTCCGTGGTAATGTACATTGTGTATAGCGACATCCCTGATCATGAGTGCCGTATCATGTGCTTGTCCTTCAGCATTTCTGACACCAGCCACATTTTTGTAGTGTTCTCCTCCGTGTGTGTCGTCCATTGGCGAGGTGGAGAGCGATTAGGTTGGGCCCAGAGGTGTGGGCGGGAGGAAAGAATATTTGCGCAGCACGGGGTTCTCAGATTCAGGGCCTCCTTGCCGGACGGCACGAGGCTCTCACGAGGAGAGAACCAATGCCATAAAGTTACTATCAGGCCCCTAATAATGCAAGTTCCCCAGGTCGTACAAATTCCGAATATCTTTGCTAGAAATTCTTCTAAAATTCCAAAAATATCAAAATAGATGTAGTCTAGTAGTGATTACGAGAACTTGCAAAAGATTGGTGGATACTTGCCCAAGCATTCCAGACTGGTTATTGCACGGATTTTTGCGGAACTAAGGAATCGAGGTTTTTGCCCTCATCCACTTAAAGCTGGGATATAGCTATGAGAATTATATCACCCATGTACGCATTTCCAAGGACTCTCAAACTACGTGGCTCTCGTGTCAAGCTGATGCTGTTTACCGATTCAGAAACGACTTGCGGTTTGTCACCGACGAGGTTAGTGCCACAATAGATGTCGGACCGGAAGGGACCATGTTTGTCGCTGATGCAATCAAATCAAACGTATTCAAACGCTGAGCGGGTTGTTGAACCGGAATTCCTGACTCAGAGGCGCTCGATCATCTTTCTCCAGAGCAATCTCGTTCCGCGTACGAAGAACTATGAACATTAGACTCGCACGAGTGCGTTCATTCCGTTTAATCAAGCATTTGCAGCAGAAATGTGGATGAGTTCCATCGAGTACGTTCAGAACTCATTCTGGCCTTCACAGGCAACAATGCTGCAGCCATCGCGAGGCTTGAGGCCCCTCGATAGACCTCTGTTACTACAAAGTCTAGTCGATGGGCTATCAGAATGTCATACCTTGGAACTTACGCGGTCTGGCTTGCCTTTATCTCATCCGACAGGTGGAAGACCTTGCTGGGATGCAGGCTGCGAACCTGCAGAATCTCCCTGAAAACTACGCGATGAGGTTCTGTAAGTTTCGATAATTTGACCTCTGATAACATACCTGATCTCTTCCATTGACAGGGATATATCACACCATGACTTGGCCGCAAATCTCATTCGTCGCTGAAGACCATAAAGGGCGCATCGTGGGCTACGTACTTGCGAAAGTGTACGTATGATTCCGCACTCATATCAACCGTTTTCTGCGACCCTGCCAATGCCGATGGACTCCTTTCCTCTATTTCTTCTAGGGAGGAACCTGAAGACGACAATGAAGTTCCCCATGGACATGTCAACTCCATCTCAGTCATCCGGTCGTACCGAAGGTTGGGTCTCGCGAAGAAACTCATGTTGCTATCTCGTACGTGCCCCTCTCCCCGGCGCCATCTATGATAACATGAACTGAAGAAGATGGTCTGTCCTCTCTTTTGTAGAAGAAGCCATGCACTCGGTGTATCACGCTTCCTATGTGACTCTGCATGTCCGAAAGTCCAACCAAGCCGCGATCGGACTCTATCGGGACTCTTTGGGGTTCAAGGTTGCGAAAGTGGAAAAGAAGTACTGTAAGTCGCTGGCCTGGCATTTCTTGTATCGTTTGCTGATTGCTGGTTAAAGACGCGGATGGCGAAGATGCATTTTCCATGCGACTCTCATTGAAGTGAAAGGCATCGGCGGAAGATGAGGGAATCAAAGAGAGTTCAGTGCACGTTGGATAACGCCCCACCTTTCTTAGTTCTTCGTCTCACTAACGAGAGCACGGATCCGTTCTAGGGATCCCACCAAACGAGCTTTGCGAATCCTACATTTAGATTGTTCATATTCCATGTGATATCTAATCCTGGCTAAATACACTCGCGATGGTAACGACGAAAAGGGTATCCTACCATCATATCGTCCATACAGAGATACATATACATATCAAGAATCTCCAAGATAAAGACCGCGTCCTAGGTACGGGACCGGGGTATAGGGTCAGGACTGAGCACTAACAAGCGCTCACGGGGCCGAAGTGATCAGCTTCAACTGCTCCAGTCCCTCCGCGGTCCTAACCAAGCCTCTGAACATCTTCTTATCCAACAAATAATCCACCCTCTTCACACCCATGCTCCTAAGCTGCATCTGTCCCTGGGGACCCACGGCCTTGCACCTCCTCTGGAAGGCCCTCGCCACCTCCGTCTCCTCCCTCGTCGAGAGCCCCGCCCAATCATGGTGCGTAATCCCCTTCTGCATCTCCTTATGGATCGCCACCAACACATCCCCGACCGAAATCGGAGGCATATTATCAAAAGTCGTCAATGCCATGTTGGGTGTGGGAGGATGATACACCAGCTCAACGGGCCACTGCGGAATCTTGTCATGAGTGACGGTGAGCTTGTGGATGTAGGGGTACGTCGCCGGCTGCGAGAGTTCTTCAGGTCCGAGAAGCGCCGTCTCCCCGCGGGGNCCCACGATCCTCATGGGCGCAAAGGTCGGTGAAGCCAAGTTGAAGATAAAATCTGGGCGGGGAGCTTCTCCGTTCAACCACGGATGGATGTAGACCTGCGATTCTCGATGGGTGGGGAGGGCAATGAAGCGCCTGTACCAAGGCGAATGGGAATTGGGATTCCAATTC
>JANBPK010000215.1:0-22643 GCA_027579435.1 Candolleomyces eurysporus | reverse complement strand
TCCTATATATATTCCGGGGCGCGAAGGCAGGCCGGTCACTATCTACAGATATAGGTAAACAGTATTGAGAAAACAGACAGCAGACATGACGCAGTCGCATAGCGAGACGTGAGCTCTGCCCTTGGCCAGAGTTCGGGTGTGCATTCGCCAGACACATAGGCTAATGCGGACGCGGCGTAGGTCCGGGCACTCAGAGGCCTCGTCCCACACCCCACTCGCTCGCCACGTCTTCCCTCCGATCGGGTCCCGACAGGGCAGCGTCCAGTTGGTCCTTCTCGGCCTAAGCCTTACGGTGCCTCCCTTCCTCCACCCCAACCTCCCCTCCCTTTGGTAACGACGCAGCTAAAACCNAGGGGGCGCGGGTCGTAGGCCCGGCCCCGACTCTCACCCGCGGGCACCTGGTGAATATGTGGTCGCGCGATTGCCTTTCGGCGCCGCACGTGCACGTGTGGTCCTGTACAGGATGCGCTTGTTTCGAGGGGATAGACCCCTTGTCGAGTTCCCAAGCATTCTCATCGCCATGACGGTGGTGAGAGCCTTTGTGGCATAGTAGCAGACGTGTTCCTGAAACATCAGCTTCCTGTCGAAGTAGAAGCCCAAGTACCGCCAATGGGTCTTGGGCTTCCGGGGAGTGTCACCGGTGTAGGGCACATATCCTAAGTCCAGGGACCGGTCAAAGCCTGTTCTGGCTGTCGTGAAGTGGAACAGTTCAGTCTTGTTCAAACACAATGCCGTATGCATGCCGAAGCATGACAGAGTTTGTGTCTATCTCTGAGGATTGTATGACGATGTCACCATTGTCCACATACGAGATGAGGGTGCACCCCAATCCTGCACTCCTCAGTCTGAACAGCTTCATGACCGGCACTATCACTAGCGCCGACAGGACTGGAGACAGAGCTGATCCCTGTCCAACTCCAACATCAGCTCTCCTCGGGTCTGACGTGTCCCGGTTCCACGCGTATGTCGTGAACCGGTTCACCAGGTAGGATCTGAAGAAGGCAACAACCCTAGCTTCTCTAGAACTGCCAGTAGGAACTGGTGGTTGATCAAAGGGAAGAATTGAGCAATGTCAAATGTGACGACGCTCGTTTGCAGCTTCTGGGCCCACCCTGAACGCACCAGGTGTGTGAGGAAAAGCCCCGTGTCCTCAGTGGAGCACTGATGCACTCCACCCATTTGGTTAGGATCGACAAGATCATACTTGATCATGTTGTGCTGGAACCTGTTCAAGATCATCTTCTCAATGAGCTTCCCCAGCATGTTCAGGAGGACAATAGGCCTGAACGCCTTGGGGTGGAATAGGACGGCTTGTTTGGTTTAGGCATGATAACCGAAGTGCCTTGGCCAGTGCCCGCATCCGATGCATCTGTTGGCGCGATAATTATCTCCCCGCACTCAGGCAGTGCCAGGATTTGTTTGAGGTGCCGCCATGTAATACCGTTGGGGCCCGGTGCTGAGCGCGCAGAGCATGCCTCCAATGTCTGCCTGAGTTCCAGCTGTGAGAACTTGGGCCAGGAGCCCTCAGGCTCATCTGCGAGCTCCTCCAGTATGGACGTATCCACCAGGCGATCAGATGCCATGTTATAAATCAAGTGTAAGGCATCCCAAAGGTCGTCTAGCTTGTGGCAAGGCCGCCCCTCAAATTGGATGGCCTCGCACGGGGGGGTTCTTGCGCTCCTTGACCCATTCCATCAGGTCCCACAGGCAAGTGCCACTTGTTTGCCGTTGCAACCTCCTCAATCCTTCAGGTCAGCGAAGCGCGAGTTCTTTGATCAACGGCCTTGTGCTTGTCAACAGTCATATCCTCCCGATAACTCTCAAGAGCCCTCGTGCACTCGTCATTCCAATACTCTCTTGAGTTCGGGCCAACCGTGTACCCCGTTGAGTGTTTAATCCACACATTGGAGAAGGCATCGGCTATAGCCGATGTCATGCACTCTACCTCCTGAGCTGAAGTAGGGCGGTAGCTGGACAGGTCTCCAATGTCCAGTATGATGTCTGCAACAAACTCCTTCTCTTTGTCGCTAAACAGCGTGAGGGTTTTCCCCTTCACCTTTGGCACAGTGTGCCTCAGTGGGATGACAGCGGACAGCGGGACATGATCCGACCGGCCAGGACCGGCTTTGACCAGTCCCTGGACTTAGGATATGCGCCATATACTGGCAACACTCTGCTGAAGCCCAAGACCTACTGGCAGTACTTGGGGTTCTATTTCAATAGGAAGCTGATGTTCCAGAAGCATGTCCGCTGTTATGCCACAAAGCCCCTCACCACTGCCATGGCAATGAGGATGCTTGAAAATTCCACGAGGGGTCTGTCCCCTCATAACAAGTGCTTTTTTTTTTTTTNCCAGTCCTATTTATATCCCGGGGCGCAAAGGCAGGCCAGTCACTATCTACAATACAAGTAAACAACATTGAGAATGAATTGGGCCCAACGTGACGCTGTCGCTAAGCAAGATGTGAGCCCCACCTGAAGCTGGATGCTCAAGTGTGCATTACCAAAACAAAAGGCACCTCAAGACATTAACCTCAATGCAGCGCAAGGCAGCATGCTGGATTACAGGTGCATTTTGCACCTTGCCAACCAGGGGAGTGGAGAGCCTAGCAGGGCTGCCTCCTATCCACCTACACCTCCACAAGCTCTCTTAGAGGGCAGTATTTTGCACAGTGACCCTATTGGACTCTCATCCACTCAGGTTGCNTAATGGGGGGGAGCATGCCAAGACAGCAATCCCTGTCCTGGGAGCATCTTGCTGGATGTTGGTGGATAGACAGAAAGTGGTACGTGATGCGGTTACTGAGATTAACAGTAAAATACACACCCTNCACCAAGACATTCTCCCCGAGTACAAAGGAGAACACCCCGGGTAAGCAACTACTGGACAAGTACCAGAACAGAGTACTGTTTGATGACTTCAACCCTAAGAGAGAGGATGCGCTTTCTAAGTGATGCACCCTCCTTGACACACTGCAGAGACAGGCCACACAATGTAGAGGCACAGCGTGCTGCAGGATGGATTGCTTGGTCCCAAGGCAGACCATGCATCAGGCAACAGCATCACTGAGGACATCGAGTCAGTGGGACCCTAGAGCCGTTCAGCGACGAAGAGAAGGAGTTCGTCGCAGACATTGTACTGGACATAGGAGAGCTGTCCGGATACCGCCCTACCACCGCAGAGGAGGTAGAGCGTATGACGTCGGCTATAGCCGACGCATTCTCCGCTGCGTGGAAGAAACACTCAACGGAATACACGGTCGGCCCGAACTCGCGAGAGTACTGGACCGACGACTGCACGAAGGCCTTGGAGGAATACCGGCAGGAGATGACGGTCGATAACCACAAGGCGTTCCGGTCAGCGGTGAAAGCCGCAAAGCGCGAGTTCTTTGACGAGCGGATCAAAGAGGTAGCAACTACGAACAAGCGCCCCTGGGACCTTATGGAGTGGGTCAAGGAGCGTAAGAACCCCCCGTGTGAGGCCATCCAGTTTGAGGGGAGGCCGTGCCACAAACTAGACGACCTCTGGGACGCATTACATTCGACGTACAACGCGGCATCCGATCGCCCCGTTGACACGTCAATACTCGACGAGCTCACGGACGAGCCCGAACGATCTTGGCCCGAGTTCTCGCAGCTGGAACTCAGGCAGGCTCTGGAAGCGTGTTCATCACGCTCAGCCCCGGGACCGGACCATATCACATGGCGGCACCTTAAACAGATTCTCGCACTACCGGAATGCGGGGAGATCATCATTGCGTTGGCTAACGGGTGCATTGCGTCCGGGCATTGGCCAAAACACTTCAAGGAGTCGACCTCGGTTATTATACCCAAACCGAACAAGCCCTCCTATTCAGCTCCCAAGGTGTTCAGGCCCATCGTTCTCCTGAACACCCTGGGGAAACTTATCGAGAAGATGATCTCGAACAGATTCCAACATGACATGATCAAATACGACCTTGTCGACCCGAACCAGATGGGGGGAGTGCGCCAGCGCTCCACCGAAGATGCGGGCCTTTTCCTCACGCACCTGGTGCGCGCGGGCTGGGCCCAGAAATTACAGACGAGTGTAGTCGCTTTCGACGTCGCTCAATTCTTCCCCTCGATCAACCACCGGTTTCTACTGGCGGTCTTGGAGAAGTTAGGCTTCAGCCGCAAGGTGGTAGCCTTCTTCGGATCGTATTTAGTGGACAGGTTCACGACATATGCGTGGAACCGTGACACGTCAGACCCGCGGAGAGCTGATGTCGGCGTAGGCCAAGGGTCAGCCCTCTCCCCAGTTCTATCGGCGCTTGTCATAGCACCGGTGATGAAGTTATTCAGGATGAGGAGTGCAGGGTTGGGGTGCACCCTCATCTCGTACGTAGACGATGGCGACATCATCGTCCAATCACCAGAGATAGACACGAACTGCGTTATGCTTCGGCACGCATACGGTATCGTGTTTGACCTCTTCACAAAGTCGGGGCTTGCGTTGGAACACGACAAGACCGAACTCTTCCACTTCACGAGGGCCAGGACCGGTTTCGACCGGTCTCTGGACCTGGGATATGCACCATATACCGGCGACAACCCACTCAAGCCCAAGACCTACTGGCAGTACCTGGGCTTCTACTTCGATAGGAAGCTGACGTTCCAGGAGCACGTCCGCTACTATTCCACCAAAGCCCTCACTACCGTCATGGCGATGAGGATGCTTGGTAACTCGACGAGGGGCCTCTCCCCTCGCAACAAGCGCATCCTGTATAGGGCATGCGTGGTGCCTATCGCCACGTATGGCCACAGGCTGTGGTACTTTGAAGGAGCCAAGACTAAAGGCGCCCTCAAGACACTTACATCCATGCAGCGGAAAGCTGCATGTTGGATCATAGGTGCATTTCGCACCTCACCGACCGGGGGAGTGGAGAGTCTAGCAGGACTACCACCAATCCGACTACATCTACACAAGCTCTCGCAGAGAGCGGTGTTCCGCACGGCCACCTTATCGGACACTCATCCGCTTCGGTCGCTAATGAGAGGGGATCACGCTAAGACGGCGGCACCCGTACTTGGGGCGTCTTGTTGGATGTCAGCAGACAGACAGAAGACGGTCCGCGATGCAGTCACTGAAACGAGCAGTAAGCTGGACAATCTCACTGAGGTGTTCTCCCCGTGCGCGGAGGAGAACACCCCAGGCGAACGCCTGTTAGACAAGTACCAGAAGAGAGTACTGTTTGACGACTTTGACCCCAAGGGCGAGGACGCGCTGTCCAAGCGACGCACTTCCCTTGATAACATGCAGCGGCGAGCTGCGCAGAATCGAAGCACGGTGTGCTGCGGGACAGACTGTTCAGTCCCGCGGCAGACCACGCGACAGGCTACAGCATCGTTCGTTATGGAACGAGCTGGAAGCGACCCATCGCCTCTACGTGGGCGGCAGGGAGGATCACCTCTGCCTGCGCAGAGCTCTTCGCGATAAGGACGGCGATCGTTAGGGCTGTGGCACTAGACGAATGCGACCATATCATGATATTCACCGACTCCATGGCCTCAGCGAGGCGAGCGGTGGACCCGTCCGTCCACTCAGGACAGGCACATTCCCTTGCAGTGTGCAAGGCCCTGGCTGTGTGGCTCTCCCAAGGGGAGGACCGCTACATCGAATTCATCGGCACGCCCTCTAAACTTGAGTGGGGTGTACAGCACAAGGCCCACAAGGCCGCGCGCAGCCTCCCACCTATTTCGATAGGCCGGAGGCCTGCCACAACACTGGATAGTATGCGCAAAGGCATAACCCAGACCGCACTCGACTCTTGGGCGACTATGTTCCGGGATGAGAGATATCGAGGGTCCCAGTTCCTCGTGATGCGCGAGTTGAAAGGGACGGACATAACACCCACCTACGCCAATGGCGGATCGTGGCTGAAATCAGTGGGAGAGGATACGCTGCTATGCACGCGGATGTGCAGGGCGATCCTCAACCACGCCCCCATCGGCGAGTACTATCGTTGGTTTAACATCCAAGAGGACCACGCGTGTACATGCGGTGCTGAAAGGCAATCGCGTGATCACATATTCACCAGGTGCCCAGACATGGTCACCAGGCGCCGYTCGCCAAAGCTCCTGAACGAGCTTGTTGGCTTCCTGCAACAGAACCMCACGCGTTYGGGTTCCGTCCCGCCCCWCAGGGCATTGGGTGAAAGTCGGGGCCGGGCCTGTGACCTGCRCCCCAGGAACGTGGCTGCGTTGCTACCGAAGGGAGGGGAAGTTGGGGCGGGTGAAGGGAGGCACCGTAAGGCTTTGGCCGAGAAGGACCTCGTGGATCGTGCCCTGTCATGYCCCAAGCGGAGGGRAGACGTGGCTGACAAATGGGGTGCAGGACGGGGCCTCTGAGTGCCTGGACCTACACTGCGCCTGCACAAGCCGCATGAAGTGGCGAGTGCATACCCGAGCCTTGGCCTAGGGCAGGGCTCACGTCTCGCTTGGCGACTGCGTTATGTCCCTCTAGTTTCCAACGTTGTTTACATGTATTCGTAGATAGCGACCGGCCTGCCTTTGCGCCCCAGGATAGAAATATGATTTCAAAAAAAAAAGAAATGGCGATGAGGATGCTTGGAAACTCCACAAGAGGCCTGTCCCCTTGTAATAAGCGCATTCTGTACAGGGCGTGCATGGTACTGATTGCCACGTACGGCCACAGGCTGTCGTACTTGGAAGGTGCCCTCAAGACTCTAACATTGATGCAGTGCAAAGCAGCATGCTGGATTACAGGTGCATTTTGCACCTTGCTGACTGGGAGGGTGGGGGTGGCAGGGCTGCCTCTGATCCGCCTGCACCTCCACAAGCTCTCCCAGAGAGCTGTGTTTCACACAGCGACCTTGTTAGACTCTCATCCTCTCAGGTCACTAATTAGGGGGGCACATGCCAAGATGGCAATCCCTGTTCTAGGAGCATCTTGCTGGATGTCAGCGGACAGACAGAAGGTGGTACACAACACTGTTACTGAAATGAACAGCAAAATACACACCCTCACAGAGGCATTCTCCCCATGTGCAGAGAAGAACACCCCAGATGAGTGACTACTGGACAGGCACTGTTTAAATTGATAACTAGAGGCAGGAGACTGGAGTTCTCAAGCCGGAGTACTGAACTAAGGGACTCCAGGACAAAAACTACAGTTTAAATAAGCTATACACAGTCATGTGATGTGATAACAATTAGATAAGAATGAGATATGATAAAATAGATTAAACCAACTCAAACCATGAAGGAGTGCAGTTACAAAGTCACTTCTTTTTAACAGGCACCAGGGAAGGGTACTGTTCAACAACTTTGACCCCCAAGAGAGAGGACACGCTGCCTAAGCAATGTACCTTCCTTGACTCTCTGCAGAAACAGGCTGCACAACAATGAGGCACAGTATGCTGCAGGACAGATTGTTCAGTCCCGAGGCGCACCGCACACTAGGCGACAGCATTGTTCGTGTTGGAACAAGCTGGACATGACCCTGTCACCTCTACATAGGTGGCAGATAAGATCACCTCTGCATGTGCAGAGTTATTTGCAATAAGGGCAGTGGTTGTCAGAGCCACAGCACTGGATGGCTGCAGCCATATCATTGTCTTCACCAACTTGATGTCCTCTGTGAGGATTGGTGGACCTGTCAGTCCATTCAGGACAGGTGCATTCCTTAGCTGTGTGCAAGGTGCTCGATCAGTGGCTCTCAGTAGGGGAGGACCACTATATCAAATTCATTGGTATGCCCTCTAAGCTTGAGTGGGGCATCCAATAAAAGGCCCATAGAGCTGCCCACAGCCTGCCATAAGGTCATTGCTGATGGTTGGCTTAGCAACCAAAGAATGTGCTCCAGCTTGGCCTCAAGACTTTACAGGGCAATAGCAGCTCACTTACCATCAAAGGTCTCAACATTGGGTGGCTTATGCTTTGTTGCATCTCTGGCAGCCTAGTAGTCATCAAGGTCAATCCAGGTCAAGAATAAAGGCATAGGAACTCACCCAGGCTGCAGCCCATGCTCACAAACAATATGAATTCAATTGGATATGCTTCCTATCTGAAGACAAATAGCAGTGACCCGCTTTGCCATGCTCTCCCAAATGCTGCTGGAAAACCCACTTCTTTTTGAGCTCCAGGATGTACAAACTGTGCATTTGCAAACTTGTATTGAATGATGATACTTGCGGTACCTATCTTCCTTTGAGTGCAGCAATTGACAGATAAAATAGATCATGTACATGGGTCCCATAGGCAAGCTTCTGGTTCTTGTCCAGCAAAGTAGGTGCATTGGCAATAGCTTGCATGGCAGGTTCTTGAATGTGGAAGGCTTCCAGCTCTGTCGCAGAGAATTCCATCAAGACTTTTGGCTTCTGCTTTTTTTTTTGGAAAAGCACAGCTTTGTTAATGTTAAAATCTTCTGCGAGAATTGACACAGCGTTGGTTTTGCCCTTGCTAGAATTTGGGTTAGCATGACAGTATACCACCCCTGAGGTATCAAGACAATATATGATGATCCAATCCAATAGAGTTTGAAGGCTAGCCCAGAGACTTGTGCCAAGGCTGAATATGCGGCTCAGAGAATGAGCACAAAGCCCAGCTTCAATGAATTCAACATGTTTGGATATGTTTATGTTGACTATAAAAACCTTGACGGTGGACATCAACTTTTTTGGCTGTTTATAACTTGTTTGAAGTCCTGGAGTAAGGGCTTGTTGGACAGTAGAATAGGGGAATGACAAACCTATGGAACCGACCAAAGAATGGACTCCTACTTCCCTTTCAGATGGTTGCAAAGTGGTAACAGCATCAGCAGCAGGGACAGGGGTGGGTAAAATTGGAGCCATCATTTGATTGAGCTCATAGTCATGGTTGAGGGGTGAGCCTGTTGAGCAAGGTTGTAGTTCAGCTTGAACAGGCCTGGGCTCATGCTGAATCCCAGTCAGGGGCTCCCAGATACCAAGTGCCTTTTCTATTTCTTTGTTGCTGACATATATTAAACAGCATTTCTCACATGGTAATGCAAGTCCTGGCATTGGGCAGTTACATGGAGTTGAGTATGTTGATGAGACATACTGTAAACTAAATAGGCTTGTTGGAGATGCTTGAGAGGTTGTACTACTGACTTTGCTTGTATGAAAGTGCTTCAAGTTCTTCATCATACCAAATTACACAGTTTTTATACTACTCAAAGGTGTGACTGTAACATTACACTAAGTCACCTAGTGGTCTGTGCACTATATGGATGACTGAGCATTGTGTGCTTTGTTCGTGCTCAAGTTGTGCTTGAAGCTAACTGAGCTTATAATGCATATGCTACTTCTTGCTGAACCTAGACTATACTAGACCTACTAATCTACTGAGTTACTACTATACTGCTAATAATAGGTTTATAGATAAACATTGGAACAGGTGCCAATTTCACATAAGTTCAACAACATAGTAATGTGGTGGCTGAACAATATGGTCTGTTTGAACAAGGAATCAGTTCAAGCAAGATGAAAAAAAATACTGACCCATATTGATCCAACTGGGGTGCTTTAGCCAAAAATCCAAAGGGTGGCAAATTGGCAAACCAGTCACATTCAAGACAAAAACAAGATCAGTCAAGAGAGCCTCAGTAAAAGGAGGGTTTAGAACAACATCAGACATAGTACTTTCAACAGAAGGCATTTTACTGGACTTACCACACTGTTTAATTCATGCCTTTTTATAGAGAATATAAGGGCAAATGCTGGTTCTTCCTGACCTGCAGTCAAATAATGCTGAGGGTTCAGAGATGGTGAGTTCAGATGACAACAACTTCCATTGCAATATATGCACTAGTAATATACTTACATTTTTCCCCTCCATCCTGGGTGGTGATATGGAACTCTCATAGATGGTGAACAAGCATGCTGCTGAGTGCAGGAGTCAAGGTCCCACAGCGCCCTACCTGCATCAAAGCAGGCCAGATGGCAGTGGTTCTTCCAAGGCTGTGTTCAACAGCTTGGGTCTCCAAGCCTTTAATGCAGCCTGTGTTAAGGCAGAGAAAGATTGTGCTGCTGTTCAACACTGTATGTCAATCTTCAACATAATTTCAAACATTTAATATCACTGTACACAAAGTGTTAGGATCTTGGCAACATGAGATCTTTGCAAACATCTGTCACAAAGCTTATGAAGAGTTGGGGGATTTCAACCTTGGCAAAGACATTGAGAAGGTTCCTGTAACCCTTGACAACATCACATTACCTGGGAATGTGGCAGATGCTGTAATGAACATGGTATATGATCAGTGAGTCCTTAATTCAATTCTAATGGCTTCTAACACTCCTCCCAACAGGCAGATAACCTGCTTTCCACAGGGGTGGAGAGGTTGTACCATTTGGTTGCACAGGAGCTGGAGCAACAGTGATGACCTTGCTACTGCTTTCTTGCAGCAAAAGAACTCATCAAGCACCTTGTCATCAACCAACACCAATGATGCCAGAGTGCCATTACCCACTATTGAGTTTGATCTGGAGCTTGTTGATATGTTCTCACAGCAACAGCAGCTCTATGTCAGTTTGCCAAACAGCAAGACCATTATTCCCCACCCCATCGTGCAAGGTTATCTTCCTACCAGTCCAATCAAACCACTTGCTGCAATCTCACTTTTTTTTTAGTCCTATTTATGTTCTGGGGCACAAAGGCAGGCTGGTTGCTATTTACAATACATGTAAACAATATTAGGAATAGAATGGGATATAACACTGTTACTAGGCAATACATGAGCCCTGCCCAAAGCCAGGTGCTTGTGTATGTGGTAGCCAGTAAGTTTAGCATCCACAGATGTGGTTTGAGTTGGGGCATTCAAAGGTTCTCCAGCCCACTAAAGAGATTGAGTATGGCGAGACTACTAACACACACAACCTAACACCTAACACTAACTCCAAGTTGAGCCATGCAAAGTAAGTAGTATGTATAGACTTTTTGTAGTTGTGCCACACCAAAATCAGGGGTGCAAGTATGGAAAGTAGTGTAGAGTATTAAGAATTTACAAGTTCTTTTTCTTGTGCACACTAATTCCAAGTAATCGAGAAGTACTCGATAATCATGCAGTTAACCTGTAAGGTTATATCTTTATTGCTTTGATCTTTCCTTTAATTTAGTATCATGCTGCACAAGATAGAAGTTACAAAATCAGTCAATTGCAAACACAAAGTAAACACAAATAAAAACAGCAGTAATTCTCTAGGGAAACACTATGCTAAGAGAGTTCTATCTATACTATCTGGAGCTGCACAATCACCGGTGCATGGTAAATAGGTGTACACAAGATTTATAAATAAAAAAAGTCCANGGCTCCAGCCAGAAAGAGAAATAAAGAGATAAAAAGAGAGTATTGGATACACCAAAGTGCTGCTGCACCACTCCTGTGCTCGTGCTGTGACTATTAATATATTCCTTTCACCTTTTCTGGTATGCTGAGCGGTGATGCTGGAATTGATTGAGGGTGGTCGGTCTATTCCAACTGCCACCTTGGTGTGCCTTTGCTTGAGCCGTGTGAGGAGGCATCAGACTTCCGTTAATTGAATAGAATTATCTTGGCAAATCCTTTGTGACCACCCTCTGGGTTATCTCTTTTCATGAATGACCTTCCTTTCAGAATACTTTGAGCTTTGTTATGGTATACTTTAGCTTCCTGTCTTCTTTCTCCTTTCTTCTAAGCAAACTCTCTTTCATTGGAGACATACAATTTACTTTTTTCTCAGATTAACTGTGCTACTTTTTACATTTTAACCATGAAAATCTATTAAATCTTTGTAGAAACTTTCTATTCAATTTATGTATATTACTAGTACTTCAAACAATGTGTATTTGGCCTTTAAGTTGCTCCTATTACTCCGAAGAAGTGGAAAAGACTTTGCAATCAGAGTCCAAGCACAAACTCGGATCAATAAGAGGCCAATGGACTGGTTACTGCTCACAACCAATCAGCATTGCCTCACAACACTTCACAAAATTTTCAATACTTTCTGAGGTATTCTATTTCAATCAAGAAGCATTGATCTCCTTCTCCCTTTTTCTCAATTCTTCTTTTTTCTTCTTTTACCTTCAAGTATATAAGGATCTGAACAGTATATAACTAGAGTTGTATCCAGATGAAATAGACAAGTTTTATTCATTCATATTCCTGCCCACTGTTGTGTATAGCTTCATGCTACAAAAACTCATTAGTTAAAGTGTCACACTAATACAGAACTTGCCTACATACCTTTAGAAAAATCGCAAATTAATAGAACTTTTCTTTGGAAGCTCTTCTAAATTAAAGTACTAAGTAACGATAACAACTTATAGAATTTAGCATGTCTTCTGAACATCGCAAAACCAAGAGTCGGAGTGGTTCCCAGCTTCAGACTTAGCAGCTTTTAAGGATCCGGCTCAGCAACCCAAGTACAACAGTTCAGCAGTGGTGCTTTAAATTAGGAAGGCCCTGTGAATGTATCCAAAGGGTAAAGAAATAATTTGGAACCATAACTGCATGCCCGACCTGGCAAGGTATGGCATAGAAAGGGAGTCTGCACACTAAAGGGATATTTGCCCTGACATTCGCTAAGTGGAAAGTGTAATGTAACTCTGTGGCTTCGAGGGCATGATGGCAAATCTGTCAAGTCAAATAAACCTGACAGTTGCCAGATTTGGAAGTACAAGCGGCTTGGCTGAAGGCTTCTGGAGAGCCAACTCAATGTGTGAACTGATGTAGAGTAGAGACCGAACCCTTGGTTGTCTTCAGAACCCGAGATAGGTTTCGGTCTTGTGAGCCGATGTTGATAACGAGGAAAGCATGGAGTGCAGAAGAATGCGGAATGCCTAGAGTTGGGGCAATGACATGATGAGGGCTTGGGAGTGATGCCCAGCCAACCAGATAGATGGAAGTAGGGTTGGGAGCAAAGGTACTCATCTCTGAACCTATTCCGAACTATTGAACCATGTGGAAATTCTGGAGTGCCGTTTTGGCAGTGGTTCCAAACACGTCCAGGCGCAAGTCTGGAAGAGTCAAAACCTTGTTCTGGAGCCTGGATACCTTCATATGATTATTTCTTTTCGGACTGGTCAATTTCATGTGTTTATATCTCTGTTTGTCTTGGATGTGTTTGCCAAACTTATCTACAGTATTTAATCTTGGACTTTAAGTAATGTAATCTACATAGCAGGTAGCTAGTGTTGTATTTTGCGTCCGGGTCTGTGTTACCCACCAAATCTATGAGAGCCTTTCTGTTATCTTTTGCGTGTTTAAGTTCAAAAGTTGTTCGGAGGCCGTGTCCTCATTGCGTTGTCCAAGTTATATCATGTTGAGACCATGTTCTCACTTCTGAAGTTGAATCCGTGTATTGTCGAAGTCTGTTGTCTACGAAGTTTAGCTTCCAAAGCAATAACATTGAACCTGGTTGAGCCTTAGCTTCCCCCTCGAACTTGCAATTGCGAAGTTTATGTTCCGAAGCCTTAGTCCAGCTTGACTTAGAGCTTCTCACTATACCCTTGCCTGCCTCTTATCTTCTGAAGATACTTGGTGTGTTTGTTTTGTGTGTGTGTTGGTGTTAGAGTTTTGGTTCTTTTTGTCTTGTTGTGTTTTGAGCCTTAGAACATGACCTGCGCATCAACGCTAACTCAAACGAGTCTGTAGGAAGGATTTATAGTATGTAAAATACTTACCTCACTCGCAAAGTGAATTAAGGCTTGAATACTCAAAAATCTATTGTTAAGGAACCCATGTATTTGATAGAATACACCAAAGTTAAGTATCAAACATTCTTAACAAGCTCCTTTCTTGTGCCATGCCAGCCATCATGCCATTTGAGGTGCCGCAACCTCACCGCACATCTCTTTGTGTGCTTAGAGATTTGCCCCACTGCTCTAGCACTGAATATACTTGATTAATGTGAGGCCATGCGAGAGGTTAGATATCTTTAGTGCTTAAGAAACCACCTCTGTAGCTTTAGTAGTGAAATTGTGTTGTTCAGCTGCAGGGTAGGCTGTTTGATCTGAAGTGGCACCAGCCAGCTAGCTTACTAAACCCCAATCTTGGGTATATGGCAGGCACACCTCTAAGTTGGCAGTCTTTGAGCAGACTCCAACTCTTGTGAACCCAAGAGTAGTGTACTCCTTTGTTATCCTTTGCATCATGCAAGTTATCTCAATACTGGAAGGGTTTTGTAGTGTAGAGATTAATTAGACACGACTGTTAATTGAATTGTGAACCATATTCCAAGGCATTTTGACTCGGGTTCATTGTACTTGGGTCGGTCGCACCAAGCCTGTGCGCTGCTGGTTGCATCATCTCGGCTGGCTACTGCTGCTGGATGGCTACTGCCCCTTGTGTGCTGATGGTAACATCATTTCGCCCGCGGTCAAACTTGGAAATTACAATGGTGATTGCTTATCTTCTCCCTATGGTTTATTCCATTCCAGAGGTGCGCTCTGGGTGGTGGTTGATGAGTTCTTGAAAGAAGTCTTTGAATATTTAAGGGGTGTGTAGGTGTAGAACATTGATGAGCGCCATTTTACCAAGCCAGCACGTCAAGTGATGGGCTAGCATCTTTTGTTCCACACGAACTTCAACCCCAATTGCATTGTGCTAGCTTGGTCTCACATTCAGGCCCTTCTTTCTTGTTTACCGGCATTCTTTTACCTGCTCCCTTTGATTCATTGTGCCCGTCACTCATTCTTTCCTTTCTGACTGGTGCAATCATCCCCACTTATTACCCTTCTCGCACCTTTGCTTTATCCTCCATTCTCCACCTGTGTACTCTTTTTGTTCACTGTGGTTGCATTACACCAACTCTTGGGTTGCTCCTGCAATAAGTGCTGTGTTCTCCAAGGTGCTAGCCAGCGCTTTGAGTCAACTTCACAAGCCTTTGACCAGCTCTTTGGTATGTTTCCACTGACATTGGCTGTTAAGCTATATATGGCCCCTGTGGCCAACCCTCAGCTCATTTCCAGTTTCGAGGTGATGCCTGAAGTCTATGGTTCTGAATGGCCCCTTCCCATGGAACCTCATTTTTCTTAGTTATAATTACAATCACAGTTTGTTTACCAAGATATAATGCAATTGCTGAAATGGCTCAGAATGAGATTCATTCCTATTGACCTTTGTTTCCATGCAGCTGAGTAACCAAATGAATTCAATTAAAGACTTGGCAACTACTCATGTTTGTAGTGGTCCCCCTAGGCCGCCTCTCAATTGTGATACAATCGTTACCCTGTTTTCATCCTGTCTCAATCTGTTGAATCTGTGAATGCCAATTCCAAAAGAGTGAAAAGAGAAACATATTGGGGGCTTCAGCACTTTGTGCATTATGGACCAGCGAATGTGTCATCTCTGTTGCCAAGAAGTGTTTATTCAATGTCTGGCACTGTCTTCTGACCAAAAACATGGATGGAGAGTGGAAAATGCTCCTCACCTCTTTGAAGAAGGTTAAGATGTTTTACACAAATGCAAGGTGGCACTTTTGAGACCACCGGTTTAGATGAGCATGACAGGGTATCAATTATCACAAATCTACGGTTGTTTGAAGTCTGTCCCATTACTGCATGTATACTGTTCAGGTTTATCATTGCTAAACCTGTTGGAATACAACGGTCACTGTACCCCAATTGCAGCATGAAGCCATGGATTATTTGCTAGCAGTGACTGTATGTAAATGGATATTTTCTAAGTATTGTCGCAACAGGTGGTGCGCGCATTACTCACCCTTGTTGCAACAAAGGCGGAGAGGGCCTAAGTTGAAGGATGAGGGATTTGGAGTAGGGTTTATCTCTCTGGTGGCGGTGAACACTGCCCAGTGGATGACCGAAGGTCGTTCGAAAGGGTGGTAGCAAAGATGCCAAAAGCGGTAGGAGAGGGTGGCGGGAGTCAAGAGGTTTTCCTTGAAGATGAGAGGGGTGAGTCTCCCTTCACTTGGCGTGAGGGCTAGTGGGTTTGTTGGGGTTGGAATCGCCACCGCGAGGTCGTTTGGGAAAGTCCGGGTCGGATGTAGCTAGTGATCATCGCGGGTTACCGGCGGGTAACTTCGACCCGACCCATACCTGTACCCGCTGTGTATCCTACCCGTGTACCCACGGGTAGAGCTTTAGATCGTCCAAAATGGATCAGAACTGGCTGAGATACAGCCAATTTAAGTTGGTTCACTTAAATTGACTGTATCTCAGTCAATTCTTGTCCGTTTGGGCTGTTCTTAGGCTCGTTTTGAAGGTCGCGGGTAAGAAAACCCTTACCCGTACCTGTACCTGTGTGTATCCTACCCGCATACCCGGCGGGTAAGGCTTACCCGTGGGGAACACTAGATGTAGCTCGCTTTTGTTTAGCGGGTTGAAGACCAGGAGGGGTCTGATCGAGAGGCAGATGAGCAACAATCGAAGTAGTGGAATGGATGAAGGGAGGTGGATCCTTGGGGCTGGCGAGAGTCCAAAGTCGTTGGAGGAGTTCCAGGGATCGCTCCGCGTATTTCTGATCAAGGAGAGCAAGCGCTGCTGCCAACTCTGGAGTGCTTGCCGGACGTTGGATTGCACTCTGTGTAGCGTTAATAACATCGCTGACAAGGTTACGTACTATGAAAGATCCAAGGCGGATCTGGGTTTCTTTGTTGAGGACAAAGTAGAGTCAAACGTAGGTGATTAAGTAGATTGAGTCAATCTCTGTCTTGGTGTAGACGGTGAGAGTCATGCACTAGAGAAAGGATTAGTGCCGAAATGGTTTGGAAGGTTTATACGAGTAAGCAAGAGAGTAGATTCTTGAGAACAAGCTGAGGAGTTCCTGCTCAGCTTGTACCGCCTATATACTACAAGTGCTACTGTGCCGCAGTCCAGCTAAGCAATAGTCCGTAGTCCGTAGTTGATCCGTAGTCCCAAGTTACTAAGTACGCAGTTAGGTATTACAAAGTACCTAACTGTGGTCATCGTTCGCAGTCCTAGTGTTACTAAGAGAAAAAAAAAGATACTACTGGGGTTATTACATAACATAAATGTTCAATGTATTGATAGATTTCATCCAATATCATTTTATGGTCACTTTCGACGCATTTTGTGGGAACTAGAGGAGGTGACTGAAGCTGAAATGACAACCATCAAGTCAAAAATGCCTTGGACAAGCTGCCATGAGAAGCAACGGCCCACTTTCCAATGTATTCAATAAAATGGGTATTTATTCGTGAAAAAGTGAACATGGTCCCATCACCGCACCATTGCAATATCACTCCAAACCTTGGAATTTATAAGATTTTGCAGCAACAAAAACTGTTGTTTAGCATAGAGTCTTTTACTAAGATGTTGTGTGATCTATATGAAGTGAGTATTATTCAGTTTCAATGTAGAACTTTGCTGACTCAACTGTAAAAACCCTACCAGTGGCGTTGGCAGCAGCTTTTTGCTGACTCATTTGAAATATACCTCACCCACCAATGCGGCAGAAAGGCTTGTCAGCACCACTTTCAACCACTCCTCAGAACACTGGCGTGTCTGCAATGCCTGCCCACTGTGCATGTACAAGTTAGAAGGCAAACCAACACTTCAGTATTGCCTCAAAATTATGATGGATGGTAATGACTCACAAAAATAAATGAAAGATAAAAGAACAGTAGGTGATATAAAGAAGTATACTTGCAATTATATGATTTCTATGTCAGAGGTTGATGCATAGAGCAATGAACCAACAGAACCTCAGCCCAATGACAAGGTGCTGACAACAAGAAGACTCAATAGAAGATGACACAGTGAAGGAATGTGTCAAAAACTAGAAGGCGGCACAGTCTGACAGTTAGAAGTAAAGCCATAGGTATCTGACCAAAGTGCATGCAGGCATGGAATCATTCTCTGGGTGACAGACATGATTCAGTCAGGTGAACAGTGAGTGATTTTCACTTTCATTGAACAACACTAAGCCTCTGTCAATTATCAATTGGGTGCTCAATGTGCTTGGTCCACAGCTCGCTGTTGGTTATGACATTAGCTGCAAGTTCAAGACCACAATCAAAAATAATGTGCTGGGCCAACATTTTTCAGACTCCAACTCTTGGTGTCTTGTCAACGTATATCACGGTTATGCACACAATTATCAATGCCAGACCCGAAACCATCCAAACAANTGTTAAAAAAGTCAGTCCCAAAGATTTCAAAATGATGGAACAATTTTTTTTGGGGTTTGAATGCTGTAGCTGAAATCCTCCGGCATGCTACTAAAATAAAATGCTTTTTAGAAACTACAAACAGGCAAATCAGATAACTTGCAAAGAGAGTGCCTTGTTGAACAAAGCCTTTTAAGCAGAAAGCATCATAAAAACAACCAGTGGCAGTTTGAACAGCAGGAATACTTTGACTCAAACCTTGGCAAAGAACCCAAAGAGGACCTCCACTGAATTGCTTACATTGAGCTTCTGATGGAATACACCACTGCCTGGTAAGTTAAAAATTCAACTCAACCTTTTTGAACTAATGGATTTTTAATGAAAAATCACAAGCGAAAGGCTTAACATTCTGCAATAATATCCCAGATGATTATGATACAGTTTGAAATCCTGTCCCTAAGACTTATGAATTCACCTCGTCAAAGACACAACAGTTGGAAACTCAGTATCAACAAGCTAGGATGAAGGTGGCTGAGCTCAAAGGTGAATTTGTTGACATGGAGCTTTGACTGTACATCAAGAAGCATTGAGAGGCCATGAACCCTGCATGTTGTGAGACAGTCAAGCGCATTAATCAACATCAATACCACTGAGCCTTGGAAGATGTCCAAAAGCTTGTGGCTCAATAATTGTTTGAATTGCATCAATTGAACTTTAGCAATATAGAAACTGGACTTTGTCTATGCTGCCCAGTATAACTTTGTAGAAGAATTGAAGCTTCTGAAGTATAGCCACACTGATCTTGCAGGTGTATGCTGGAAAGAGCCAAGAATTTGAGAAGCTATGAAGTGGCACCAGCAAATCAAAAGAGCATATGAAAAGATCAAGTGATTGTATGTCAGAATCCTTAGAGTCTATTTTGCTATCAAAGCTGAACATGATCACTTTAAATATACATTACGAAAACTAGAGAAAGATCAAGATCCATTTTGCATTGTCATTGATGAGTTTTGTCAATACCATCCAAGGGTCAATTAGATCACCATGCAGGCACTCTACAAAATTGTGGACCTTCCTACTTATCAAGATTCTAAGCCTATCATGTGGGAGATACAAAGGCAAACCAAAGAGTGATGTGAGGCTATGGAGATAGATTCCAGAGGTTCTGTTGATGAGCTCTAGGATCCGGAAAAGAAATTGGACATTGATAATGATGCTGAGGCTCAAGTCAGTGGAATTGTTGACTTTATTTCAAGCATGGCATGATTTTAAATTGTAGTGGGTTTATTTGTTAATATATTTTATTATATGGTCAGAATGCACTGTTTTACTCAAGGCATGGCACTAAGTTTAAGTGCTAAAAAAGGAGTTGTTCATAAAATTCATCAGAATGCAACCATATGAGCAATGCACCCGAAATCTCAAGTTCATCTTTTGAGTGATAACAAAGTGCAATTAAAAACCCAAACATTTAAGTTAACTAAAACATTTGTTACTAAATCACCTAAGCAGAATACAAAGGACAGAGATATACTATTCAAGAAAAAAAAATTTCAACACTGAAAGAATGGTACAATTTCAACAATTGATTGATTGCACACATGATTAAGCAGTTATTTTGGATCTGCTCACTTCTCTCTTCTTTACACCATCATCTTAGCTTCTTTGTTCCTTATGGATTCTAATATTGCTTCCACACAATACTACATTGTATTTGGTACAGCAAAGGCAAAGATATATACTTTTAGCACCTTGTAAATTTTATGTTTCCCTCCAATCTTTCTCTTACAGTCTATTATTATGATAACCCTCTATCTTTTACCTTCACAGCATTATTGGCAAATATTCTGAGACCTCTGCATTTCCCATTCATTGTTATTGTCTGTACCACAAGTAAACAGACTGAATCTGTTCAAAAGCTCAACGATCTTGGTGGCAACAAGCTCATGAAGGCGGCTGCAGTGGGCCTCCTGAAGATCTGTTTGTTCTTCAATTCTATTGAGGAGTTTGATGTTGGGCTGCCGAGTTGTAGCAGCCAGTTGTGGTACACTGTCTGGAAGCTTTATTATAATACTTGAGAAATTTATTGTACAATTTTTACTCACTATTTGTATGACCTCCCAAAAATTTCTTTTTTTTTGCATTTAACATTGAATTTTCTTCTACTTTGGCTGTCAGAAACTACAGCTATCTAACCAGCTCTATACCTGGGGTCCATTGCTTTTGTCAGCACTGCAAGTTCTGTGACATTGTTCTAGCTATTGTGTGGTTGCTTGCTTGTGGTGACTCCAACTTTCCTTATCAACAACAAGCTTTCCCAATACCTCCTTTCCGCTGATTGAAGGAAAGCTTATAATACTCCTGACACTGGTGATCAAAACCTTGATCTCAATGTCATCTTTGAGTGATGATAAGAATCAAGTTGAAGAAGAACTTTTTCAAGCTAGCAGTACATGTTTGGTTTTTGTCATTGTTTCACTTATTCACACTTGTGTAGGTTCTTTATTTAGTCTCACTACCCTTTCTATAATAGATTTTGTCACCCTGCTTTTGTGTATGCATTCCTCTTTTTGTCAGCTCCCTTCTTTGCTCATCAATTTTCTAGGCCAAACTGCTGCTCTGAAATTCAAGGTGGTCAAGATGCTCATGTCTCCAGCTTCTTTTGCCCTCACCTGGAAAACCAAAAGCAAAACAAAACAGACCCTCACTCCTACCAATGATATGCTTTCCTAGCTTCCCCATCTGGTGCCACACAAGTCTCTTGAACCTCCTTGTCCAACACCATTCAAGTTTCAATGGTTGTCAAAAGCCAATGTTCCCAAGAACTCCTTTCAATCTGCTCTGGCCCCTTCCATTTCTGCAAATTCAATGTGAGGCTCCATCAGCTCAGCTTTAACACTGACACTGACACTTTCATCTTTAGTGGCTTTGTCTATTTTTTNCAAAGCATAGTCAACAAGCTCCAACATGCTTGGACTGTTCAGTAGTTGCAGAATTTCTGTCATCTAATACTTTTATGTGCCACTGTACAATTGATGGCACAGTGACTAGATCTATGAAATATGATGATCCAACACTGCAATCCTATGCCTTTCCAGTTTTCCAACACCTCCCTCTTGCTGTTGTTGACTGCATCTGTTCTCATGGCTACAGTCATGATATAATAGTCTTTGTTGAGATTGCTCTGGCAGCTGCTGGCCAGGACAAGCACAACTTTATCAAGGCCATAGGCCTTCAGAATCATCCTGGTGCAAAGGTGGGATTCATTTTGGTGCCTTGCTCACAATTGTCATGCCTTTTAATCTTGTCTCCTTCTCAAAACTCAATATTTTGTATCTTGTTGCATTTGTATACTATTGTCTATCCTACATGTGATCTAGATTTATTTTATATATATATAAGCCTCTCTCTTTTGCAATGTACATTTTTTCACAATTCTTTGTCATGGTTATTGTTACCTTTATTTTATTAGACCACCTCAAAGTGTGCAAGGTCACATCAAACAGCGCCAAAAAGCGGACTGTTCTTGACCTCCAGCAAAGCAAGCAAAAGCTTACAGCAGCCAAGAAGGCCACCCTTTGCAAGTATCTGTGCTCAAAGCCATACTAAGTGGACCAAAGCCCCTCAAAGAAACTCAAGAAGCACTCCAAGAGGCAGCCCTTGTAATGTAGGCTAAGATTTCAGGCCACCAGCTTGAATACTATGTTTGTGTCATCACCCAGTCCATCACGTGTTTGAACATCAAGCCATATAAGAATGTGACAAGTTGGAATGCATTTGTTGCACAGAAGATGTGCAAATAAAATGCAGGTGGAAAATATTCTTTGTTTTGTTGTTGTTCATTAATTTCTTGCTGCCAATAGAACAAGAGCTAGGCACAGCAGCCATCAAAACTTCTGATATTAGCAAAGAGCTCAGCATGTGGTGGTATATTTTGTCACCTGAAGAACAATATAAACAAACTCAAGAAATGGTGGGGACTTTGCAGACAGTGTGTGAGGTAAAAAAACTGGCTTGCATAACACCAGCTTGACAGCTTTTCACAATGCACACACTGTCATTGGGCATATCCAAACTAAGGTGAATGCTGTCTCAGTTGTCATAGGCACCACTGATGTGTGTTTAAATTGTAAACCTTCATTGTTGCATAAGCATTGAATGTTTGTGTTTCACTGTTTGGAAAGATATTTACTAATATAGCGCTCTATGTTTTCTGAACCTCAGATTTATTCAATAATTTCTTTCACCATATTACCAAATATATGCTGACAGACCTCACCTTGAAGGTTGAAGTATTCTTTTTAAGTGGTATTAATGGTCAATAACCTGATATCTGCCCTTATTCTCTATCTTTTAAAAATTGCAGGCCTTGCTTGGAACTAAGTCAAAAGGTTTATTCAACTCAAAAGCTTAACCATTTCTTTCATCAAAGAAAAGCTTGGTATGTTTAAGTTTGCATAGCTGTTCATATCAAACTCTCAGAATTCTTCCAGTCAATATTGCTGGCCATCCAATATCAAGAATGGTGTACAGCAACTTTGATAAAGCTATTACCCTGAAACATGCTGTAAT
>JANBPK010000213.1:0-32073 GCA_027579435.1 Candolleomyces eurysporus | reverse complement strand
ACCATGATCGTGTGGCTTGGTCGTTTGAGCAGTCGTTGAAGAATTTGGGGCTGGGGTACGTTGATTTGGTACGTTTACTCGCTTGTGATAGGGAGACTGTAGCTGGTGTTGAGAGCAAACTGCTTGATTGACAGTACTTGATGCATTGGCCACAGGCGATTCAGTATGATGGTGAGCATGCGTCCCGGGTCCAAGTCGCGGCCCGCTCTCTCTCACATCCGAGTCTGCTCCACCCGCTGCCCGGGCCCTTCCCTCTCCCGCCCCGACGGTCATGATCGCGATTCTCATCTTTCTTTTTCCTGCTTTCCGCCCATCTATCTAGAGACGACTGACTTGCCGAAGAACCCTGATGGGACTGTCAAGTTGAACGAGAGCGTGACGTTCTCAGAGTCGTGGGCTGAGATTGAGAAGTTGTTGGAGACGGGCAAGGTCAAGGCGATTGGGGTCAGTAATTTCTCGGTAAAGAAGTGAGTCTCAACATGATACTTTTTCTCGACACTCGACGGGGAGTGTTAGGTTTGGTTTACTAAATCAACTCACGGCGCCGTCTGAATTGGTAGTTTGGAAATCCTGTTGAAAACGGCGAAAGTTGTGCCTGCAATCAACCAAATCGAGTACGTCTATCGCTCCTCCTCTTCCCTTCCCTGCTCCATCATTAAATGCCCCCTTTTTATCTGATAGACTACACCCCTACCTCTCTCAAGAACCCCTCCGCGCCTACTGCGCTGAAAAAGGCATAGTACTCGAAGCTTACACGCCCAGCGGCTACGCAGGCGTCCGCTCAGACCCTCTCATGAGCGAGCTAGCGAAAAAGTATAGGGTGACGCCGAACCAAATCACCCTTTCGTGGCACGTTGCGAGGGGGGNTGGTCATTTTGCCGAAGAGTGTCGATGCGGGGAGGCAGAAGGAGAACATAGCGGTGCGTCTTCACGCCATTTCCTGGTTTTCCCGAGTCTTATGACGGGCGCAGGTCATCTCGCTTTCGAAGGAAGACGTGGACGCCATCAACAAGTTGGATAAGAATTTGAGGGTGTGTAATAAACCGAATGAGCAGGGGACGGTTTGGGGTTGGACTCTGGAGCAGCTTGGGTGGGATTGATGGATTTTGAATATGAAAGATAAGGTGGAAGAAGAGGTTGAGGATGGCGACGACGGCGCTTAGTGGGCGCCTGGCTGGGACGGTCGCAAATCTTCGCGGTTGGGAGGCTGCCGAGCAGCTGCTTTTTCGTTTGGGTCAGCACAGACGATTTCAGAATATGTAGGACGTGTCCTTTTATTGCATGCCTGAGTGCATTCTATATGTCCATTGGCTATTGAACGTTGGATACAATTCGCTGTGGACTTGATGTGAGGTGCTTCGGAACCGGATCGTTGTCCTTCGTAGCAGGGCTCTGTGCCCATCCCTTGATTCTTCCAAGTCTTGAAGACCTATGATCATGTTCTTGGGGAGGAGAATTTGCGAGGAATCTCCGATGGCTTCTTGAGAATGCGTATAAGTAGCCTATGCAGGTTGGGATTTCTCAACATATCTCTTCTTTGCCTTCTTTCCTTTGACTACTGACCATCCTCCGAGCCTCCCACCGCTGAGCGTACGTATAGGCAAGATGGCGGCGAACACGAACGCGACTCCGGATTTGAAGCCTGTCAAGTTGAATAATGGGGTTGAGATTCCGATTATTGGTGTGTTTTCTTTCCCTCACTGCTTTCTCTCCTTCTTTCGCTTCTTACCTTGCCTACGTTCCTCCCTCCTTTATAAATCATCCGTTATCTACTTTTCTTCTCCCTGCCTACCTACCCCATCCTTCTTTACCTACTGACCTAAACTCGATGATAACAGGAAGCGGAGCTTACGCTCCCCCNAAGCGACCCCGTCGCCCAATCCCAAGTCAAGTCCTGGCTCCTCACGGCCCTGCAGGCGGGGTACAGGCATATCGATACCGCGTTGCAGTATAGGACTGAAGGTGCTGTCGGGGATGCGGTTAGGGAGAGCGGGTTGAAGAGGGAGGAGGTGTTCGTTACTACCAAGTTGCCGTACGTCTTTCTCTTCTCGTTCGGCTTTTTCTCAGGTTCGAGTGGTGTGGTTTGCTTTGCGTGTCGAGGAAACTTCTTTGTGTGTGTGCAGTGGTGTTGACGTGAGGTGAACATATACTACATAGGTGGAGTCACCATGATCGTGTGGCTTGGTCGTTTGAGCAGTCGTTGAAGAATTTGGGGTTGGACTATGTTGATTTGGTACGTTCAGTGTTTTCTCTCATTATGCTTGTTAAATTGACTACATGTTAAATGGCTTTATTACAGTATTTGATGCATTGGCCCCAGTCGATTGAACACGACGGTACGGTTATTTCCCTACTTATACAACACCAATGAGAGACGTTTTCTTATCCCGCGCCCCCTCTATTAACAGAAACGACTGACTTCCCAAAGAATCCTGATGGGACTCTCAAGCTGAACGAGAGCGTGACATTTTCCGAGTCGTGGGCGGAGATTGAGAAGTTGTTGGAGACGGGCAAAGTTAGGGCGATCGGTGTTAGTAATTTTTCGGTCAAGAAGTGAGTTTTATCATCTACTTCATTTATTCGACAAGGGTGTTAGGTTGAGTAGGCTAACCTTATGTCGACGCTCCGATCGGTAGCTTGGAAATCCTATTGAAAACAGCAAAGATCGTACCTACTATAAACCAAGTCGAGTACGCCTCATCTCTCATTTCCCTCCCATCCCAATCATTCACTAACCCTGTCACTCTATTCTACCTAGACTGCACCCCTACCTCGCCCAAGAATCCCTCCGAGCCTACTGCGCTTCTAAAGACATAGTACTCCAAGCCTACTGCCCCAGCGGCTACGCAGCGGTCCGCTCAGACCCTCTCATAAACGAGTTGGCGAGAAAGTATGGTGTGACGCCGAACCAGATTACACTTTCGTGGCATATCGCGAGAGGAATCGTGATTTTGCCAAAGAGTGTGGATGCGGAAAGGCAGAAGGAGAACTTATCGGTACGTCTGATCCCTCTTTTCTGCTCTTTTTTTCTGTGCCCCGCTTGTCCACTGAGCTTGTCCACTGAGCTTAGATCATCTCGGTCTCGACCGAAGACGTAGATGCCATCAACAAGTTGGACAGAAATTTGAGGGTGTGTAATAAACCGGACGAGAAGGGGATGGTTTGGGGCTGGACTGTTGAGCAGCTCGGATGGGAATGATGGATCTCTAATCCAGAAGATAGGTTGGGAGAAGAGGTTGAGGATGACGGCAACAGCGCTTAGAGGGCGCTCGGTCGGGACGCTGGCAAATATTCATGGTTGGGAGACTGTCGATGAGCTGCTTTTCTTCTAAGCCAGCAGATACGATCTTAGCATATGTAGGACGTGTGCTTTTATCGCATGGCTGAGTGTATTCTATGGTTGCTGGGTTTTACTTGCAATTCGTCATGCGAGCGAAGCGTAATCGATCAAGGTCCCGTCACGAATTTGGTAAAACTCTTTGTTCTAAACCATCATCTCCCTAGTGCACCGCTCCCCTTTATCATCTTTCGTACGAGTTTTCAGGGCCGAATCCTTGCCCCAGGAGCTGCTAGAGCGCATATTTGGACTCGCGCATCCAAAGGTCAACGTTCTTCACGATCCCGAGAACGTGTCGGACGGGCTCGTCAACGTGGAAGTTGAGCACGGTGTCTAGATCTTGGAGGGCGGCTGCGATTGGGGCCAAGTCTCTCTGGACAAAGGTCCTCATTCGAGATCCCCAGCAAAACCCCTCAATCCCAGCTGCAATTTCGCGCCTCTGCTTGGCCCTGTCGCGCTCAGCCCCCCTCCCATTCTCAGCTTGGATTCAGAAAACCGGTAGGCTGAGCCGGTGGCAGAAATGCGATTTCGACGATGGCGAAGGCTCGCAAATCGATATGATCATCCTCTCTCCCATTCTTGCCAACGCTCATCGATTGGAAGGATTCACCGAAAAGCCGCCCACTCTGTTATTCCAGCGGTTCGCCATGCAGCGGATACCCTTTCCTCACCTTCAAACATTAATGTTGGACTTGGGTGACGTGAACCCCGACGAATTTCCAGAGGGCGAGACATGCGTACTCGACGCGCCCTTACTCCGCAAGTTGGAGCTATCAGACCCACGGGACGACACCCAGCATCCTCCATGGCCATGGTATTCCCCCTTACATCAAGATTCTTTGGTTCCAGCTCTCTCATATCTCAACCAAGTGCACAGAACTCTTGCGGAGAGGTTTTCAAGGCGTTTCCTGTATTTTATCTCAATTTTACAAACTCGAGACTCTCATCCTCCAAGAGCCCCAATCATTAAACAATCGACACGCGAATTGGAAAGTGCAACACGGAAAGCTACTATATCCCTTCGAACGCTTGAAGAATCTACGCGTGATGATGGCTCCCCGCTCCGTCATGTTTCCTTTCCTTGCAATCATGCGAACTCCCTATCTCGAGCATCTGAATCTGGAGTTGCAAGATGGCCCTCATGCTGAGGGAGTCTTGTCTTCCGATGATTGCGAGGGCGATGGCGATATCTTCAATGGGATCACAGATTTCCTGAATACGCTGGAGAACAGATCATTTGTCACCAGTCCCGGTCTGTGGGGATTCCAGAGCTTCCCTGTCGTGAGAATCGTCAAGCAATTCTCACCCCTCCGGAAGTTGGCTACGAACGAACTTGAAGAGGAGTTGGTCGATTTCCTGTTTTCGGGATAGCAACAAGACCCAGGAACAGCGTCTGCGAGTTGTACCTTCCCGGATCTCCAGTCGTTGACCTTCGAGGTCTATCGTTACCCTTAATCGTTGAAGATTCATGTTTTCGCAGTTCCCTATATTCACTTGCAGCCAGTTGAGTAAATCATTTTAACGAATACCGCAGCAGACTATACAAGGACTCGAGAATGTAAGACGATGAGAGTTTTCTCGGATATTCCTCGGACTCACCACAGCATTTGGTGGGACTCGGGTGGGACCATCGAATTGATGCACTCTCTCTTCCCTCGTCGATAGCCCAAGGCGGTAAAGGTATGAATACCCCATTTTTAGTCACCACACCGCATACTCATTGGTAGCAGCCGACAGATGTCTGCCAACCATCTTGTCCCCGAGCTCTTGGAGCACATCTTTGCTTTCGCCCATCCTCAAGTCGACCTCCTTCACACGACAAAGGCCAAGGGATCCTCCACTTGGACACTCAGCTACGTATCAAGAACATGGAGAACGGTGGTTATAGAAACGAAAAGCCTTTGGACGACGCTCCTCTTGGATTTTGATCCCAAAGTACTCGATTCCTCCGGAAAACGACTTCCTAGCCCCCCACCACCCTTCGCCGGTTTTCGTGTCAGCCTTGCTCTCTCTCGATCGGGCGCTCTCCCCATATCTGTTTTTATTTGCGAGAATTCTGAGTACGACCAGGACTCAGAACTCGTCCGTGGACCTATATTTGCCAACTCCCACCGCATACGCTCCTACGCAGATCAAGCTTGGGGAGCAGTTGATTCGCTCGATCGATTTGATTCTGCACAATTTCCGCAGTTGCAATCACTTCGCCTAACCGCATATGGAACGTTTTTGGGCTGTAGAAACCTTGATGTACCCGCCTTGCGCAGTCTCCATCTCTCAAGGTTTGGATTACCCCACTTCCACCCCTCGGCTGAGGACATTCTTCAAATATTTTCTAAAATTCCATGGTCCCAGCTCACTCACCTGACCATGGAAAGGACTCACCTACTGTTCTACCCATTTTCCATGACCAGGTCGCTCCTTCAACAATTCAAGAACCTGGAACACTTAACGATAAAGGAAGAAGATCGGGCGCCGATGGACTATTTGGGCTGGGAAATACAGGAAGATGAAGATGAACCCCATTCTTTTCATGCGAGTATGAAGACTTTGACTTTGCGTGGTTGCCAGGAATTCGTTTTATCCTTAATTTCCACTATTCGAACACCATCTCTTATCAGCCTACACATCGAGGTGCTGCCTCCACTGGAATGGAGGGACGAGGATGGCTGGCCATTGGATGCAGAGGAGGAGGAAGAGCGTCCAGAACTTCGTCCTCAGGTCTTCAGGAAGTTCTTTGATCACCTGGAAGACAAATCCTCCATCACAAACTTGGGTATCCTAGGGGTGGAGTTGATTGATCGTCTTTGCCTTGTCATCGACATTTTGAGGCCGCTACAAGGGCTTCGGACCTTGTCCCTTGGTCACCTCGAACCGAAGCTCATCGCGTATCTTACTTGGGGTTCTCCTCCAGGCCAAGATTGCCCCCCGCTTCCACATCTACAGTCGTTGGCATGGATAATTCCCGAGCAGAACAAATATTGCGATGAGATCGTCGAGATGATTCGCAGCCGCCTAACCGAATCTCCGACAAGTCGACAACTGAGGCGCATTCGACTCCTCTGCCCGAATGGCTGCTCTGAAGATACACTAATGCGGCGTTTCCTACCCAGACTCCAACCGGTCATTAAAGATATTCGCGGTTTCTCCATAGAAACCGAGGCCATTCTTTTATAATATCGAGTCTCCTAAGACTAGTAGATCAGCATCCGAGGTAGGCCCCAGTTGAGTACTTTAAATTTACCGCTCGCTTAAGTACTTTGGTGCTATCTAGGTCACCTTTTCAAATGAGGATACATTCAATACCTCTATGGCCGTTAATCCCAACTTGACAACCGATTCCGACCTCCCTTGGCGGAGTCCACCCAGCGGGCGTGACCTGGCCTCAGAGATCGAGCTGGTAGCATTATTCACATCGACGACTCAAACAAAGATGATGCAGACGTAGAATTAAGGGTGACTCCTGACCTCGACATTGGGGCTTTCATCTCATTCTCCAAAGCGGTTTTCCTTTTGATATACCACCCCGAAAGTCCCCGACCTTCCCCCACCGACTCCCGTCCCTGCCTGCAAGCTCTCCACCGAAGTGTTATGGCCCTCTCTTCGAGACTCTTGGATCGGAGCTACCAACGACTGCGCCCTCTCCTGATAACGTTCGTTCCTTGACTCTCCTTGCACATCTTTGAATGCCAAACCGTATTTTCATTTATATCGAACCGTAGCGAAGCGAGGCAATACTTGTACAACAGTCAACAGAATCACATTCAAATTATTTACTCGAGTAATGGCAGGTTGAGTCAAAAAAATTTTTGTTTCCGACGGTTTTCTTCGATTATCTGGCTGGATGGTTCACCAACTGTTCCGTGTATTTGTTGAGGCCGTCGATGAGAGGCTTGCAAAGCTTCCTAGCGAGTTCGATCTCCAACTTGAACCTCTATTGACGGTTGCCTGTAGTCAGTACGTTCATTGCCTATGCCAAACGTGTTTACTAACTTCGTTATTAACTTGGTCCAGCCCAATTTTCAGCTGTTCCTGGAAATGCACAGTCTGGTCCCGAACCTATTCAAGATTGCTCAGTCGAGCCTCGAGGGTGCAATCGAATCACAACGAAGCTTACAGAAGACCATATCTCAGCGAATAAGACCAGTTTCGCACAGATCAACGCAATGTCCGGCCTTAAGCCGTCGAATTCGGACTTGATCTTTGCTAAGCCTTCTTGCTTGCTATTGACATCTTCAAGCTCTCTCTGACTGTTCCCAAGCGCTATAATGTTCACTATGATAGAGTTAGGACGATAATTTGTGCATAGACAGTGGTTTAGCTCACCGAGGCGCTCAGCGATCAGTACCGCGAGAACAGTCCCGGCGACAGCAATTCCAACAACCTAAGGTAATTTGTCAAAATGATACGGCAACGAGATAACTTTGAAAAGGAAAACGTACTCCAACCATTGTTTCTGCGGCCTCAGCACTGTCCAAGAGTGCAACAGTGGCGTCTTTAATCTTTCCGCATAGTTTGAGAGGCAATTGTATAGAGCGAACAGGCGCAAACGTACCGCTGAATCCAGACTGCGGGATATTGAGTTCAGGTTCGCCAAGTGGAAAGAAAGGAGAATTTACTCTTGAACTAGCGACTTGAGCTTCTCAATCTGTTTCTGCAACTGCGTGGCCTGCGCTTGAAGCTCGGCGCTAGTTTTCTCGATATAGGCGTCAAACCTGACAACAAAATCTTCGATATCGGTCTTCAGATTCATAAACCCGTCAGACATCTCCTGAGAGCGGTCATGGTCTTCGTTCTAATGACCCAAAATTAGAAATAAAGGAGCTGTTTAAGGGGAATAGACAAACGGCAAATGCACCGAACTCGGTGATGACATCCTGCCGATCTTGGTCGGTCTGAATCATGCCAACCATATCGAGGAAGACCTGGTCGAATCCTGTAAGAATGCATCAGTCTTTGACATGTAGCCGGGATGAAGGTAAGGACCCACTTTGCAAAACTGAGACGTACTCGGAGGCTACATCCCGCGAGAGGGCAAGGTGCGTAATCCAGCGCTAGAGTACGATGAGCATGCTTGGAAAACAAAAGGTGCTCAAGCGACTAACCTGGTTGTAGCCCTTCCATTCACCGAGGAAGTCGTTAAGGGAAGGAAAGTCGCTACCAAATTCAGTGACCAAATTGGTGAGGCCTCGAATAACTCGGTCGAAGGCCTCATCAACCTGGATGGCCCATGTGCTAACCTGACCAATGTCCTCGGCAAACTTGCCAGTATCGTTGTCCAGCTCGTTAATAGCACCCTTAATGAAATCATCGGATTCAGCCCGGGTGACACCTTCGGTTTTGTATCTGTCGAGAACCTTCAGTGCATCAAGGTAAGCCTGGCTAGGAGCTGCGGTTGCAGTAGGCATGCTTGGGAAGTAGGGTTTGTATGCGGTACCATAACTCAAGTCTCGGGTTCCCTTTTATATCAACGCAAGTGGGGTAGGCGCTTCAATTCTATGGAATGAGCGACCGATATGGACAGCTTTCACAATCAATTGAGATGGAGGTACGATGGGACGAGACGACAGGATATAGCGTTGATCTGGGATTCAAGATAGCAAGGACCACTTTACGTGCGCGCAGGAGTTGGGCCAACAGATAGGAGGAGGTTCAGTGGCGCGAGCCATTGTATAGGTTGTAGGTCATGCCGCTTTACTTCATGACGACTTGAGGTTGTCATTCTTGAGATCTAGAGAAGAACCGACCCAGTGGGAGTAAGCGCCTCAGGTTACCCGTTTCGCTGGACAACATTTCCCGACACGCTAGTAGTGTATTTTAGCTCCTTGAACTTTGAGTGCAATTCAAACGATCGGAGACATACCAGTCCCGGCACGCAATGAAGGGCTTGCAGGCTCATGAAACGATTCCAGGAAGACGGAAGGTATGATCTGAATTGGTGAAACTATTCCGTCGTGGTGGGTTCCTCAGGTCTATCCCCAATAACTACGGTAGTAGAGGGGAAAGAGATGATTGACATACATACATATTATGATTCTTCAAGCTTTGTTCGGGTCGGTGTTTTCGAAACGATAACGATCGATATATCGTTTCTAGATTCTGTCTGAGGCTCGCTTCCCATTACTGCCCCGGTCATTTCGCGACCCAGTTTCCCAGCTTCCTCGAATTGTCGGTCAAAGAACATGCGGTTTCAGATGGGGTTTATCCCAAGACGCCCCTAGCAGTCCACCATTGCGAAGATAGAGAGGAGAGTTCTGCTGATGTTTCAGAGGCTTAGGTCTGCAGGGAAAGTGGCATATGGAGCGTTTGGATTGGAAGGGGAAGAACTCGGAAGTTTGACAATTCCGAGGCTCAACCTCTCATAAGCAATTGTTTCTTTCACACCATGTGAATCCGGAAGTGAGGGACGAAGAGTTCGAATCTTGATATGAATGAGTTCTGGCTTCTGAGGTACGCTTGGATCCTCCCGGTGTTTGGTTCCTGGACGTTTCCGCTCTATGTTGGCTTGTTTGCTACTGAATCATCATACCAACATCCCGTGACAGTGTTACAGAACGGACGGAGGTGAGTTGGGCTGGGGTCGATCTTTTCCTCGATATTGTGATGCCGCTGTAAAGTCTTCGGACCTTTTCCCCGAGCCCTCAAACCGGAGCTCTTCCCTGGCGTTCCTCTCTAGTCATGACATGGGTGATCCTGACCACAATGAATATTGCGATGAAATAATTTGCAGCCGCCGAGTCGAACCTCCGGCAAGTCGGCCCCTGAGGCACATTCAACTCGTCCATTCGAATGGCTGCTCGGAACATACATTAACGCAACATTTCCTACCTAGACTCTCACCAGTGATTGAAAGTATTCGAGAAATTTCAAACAAAAACTGACGCCTGAGGCCTCTCCTTGGTACTATCGAATATCACAAGTAAATCAGCATCTATGGTAGGCCCCGATCGACATACCACTCGCTGAAGTAATCTAGCGCCCCAAGTCACTTTCAAACGAGGATACGTTCGATACCTCTATGCCCCCTTGTGTTCCAGATGTTGATCCCAACTCGACCCCCAATTCACCGATTCAGACCTCCCCCTTACAAACTGACCCAACATGCGTGACCAGGCCCCAGAGTCAAACCTCTCCTGACATCTAGCTGATAGCGGTGGGAGGGCGAAGGCAAGCTGCTCAGACTAGTCGGAGTAAGCAATCCGGCGACTCGAGGTCGTGGTCCTTTGGTCATCCATTTATGAAAGTGCTGTTCCACGTATTCAATTTATTCCTGTATTTTGATATCGTGTACAAGTCCTGCCTCGCTTTGCTATGGCTTCAGCCCTCAGGGTGTTCATGGACTAGGTGCGGCTGATCTTGACGGATTGAGAAATGATTTTTTNGACGTTCAAGTGCATATTGAATCCGATTATTCTTGCCGCGAGATGTTTGTACCCTGTATATTTTAGCCTTGCGCTGGTATACATCTGTCTGCCTGGGACTTAAGAGACTACTCAACCGAATCTAATCATCGTTCGTACGACTAGGAATCGGAGACGCCATGACTTTATTTACTAATGCACAAACAGGGGCAAACTTGAATATTTTGATGTCAATCCTCACTCGCGAGAAGCGCATGGTTCCAACCCCGAAGCACTGCAAACAGGACATGCGACTGCCTCCAGAACTCTGTCAAACTGTCCTAACTTATCTCCAACCTTTGGAGGACGGATCATTCGACAGCATCAACCTCTCGACTCTGACGCGATGCACCCTCGTTTCCCGAGAATTTTACCTGATTGCGCGCGCAATTATCTTTGCCAACATTCGCATCGAAGATGATATAGACATGAACGCGCCACGCAAACTGAAGCTTATCAAAGAAGCTTTCGAACTCAACTCCGATCTATCGAGCCTCGTTCACTCTTTCAGCTTGGAGATATTGGAGGATCACGAATTGTTGGATCACCGCCAACACACCCAAAGTCTCTACAATGATTCTTCATTATCCTTCCTCCTGTCTCAATTCAAATTCCTTGAATTCTTCTCAATCAAATCCGTGGCTCCGGCCGCCAGCACGCGTGTCACACAATGGCACGAGCTGGGATCCAGCCTGCGGGATGCCTTCAGGCACCTATTCAGAGCAAACGGCCGTCACTTGAAAACCCTATGCCTAAGCAAATTGTGCGTGCCACCGGAGGTGTGGATTACGGAACTCGAGTCCCTTTCAACCCTCACGTTGGATTCCTGCCCTCTTCACTGGCCAATCGGGTCAACCGAGGACGTTGCTCCGAGTCACGCAAGCACGGATAACAAGCTTACCTCCCCTTCGAAAGTCAACCTTTCGTACCTCTCACCGCAGTATCTGAAAACTCTTATCAATGGCCCCTACTCTGGAATGTTCCGCCAAACGAAGGATGCAACCCTCCTAACTTCCAACCAGACGTCCGTCGAGTTGCTCAACGGCCTCCTGTCGGCGATGTCCCGAGCGTTAACTTCACTCGATTTCACTTTGAAAGTTGTGCAGGACGAGAGTGAGTGTGCTACACTGCGACTCAAGGTATTTGGCCAAAAGAAAACTAATTTGCATGATATCAGGCTTTACCACCCTTCCATCGTTTCCATCCTTGACCACCCTTCAAATCCGGCTACGGTACCAATTTGACATCTTCACCCACCTCCGCTCGACATTGCAGATTCGGTTTTTACCCTTGTGCTCGCTTTTCCTTCAAAAGGGTCCTAACATTACCAACTTGTCTGTTTCCGTGTCGGGCAGCTGTGATTGTTGGTTTGACGCTACCCCGGTCGAATACTTCCTTCCTTCTCTCCTTGAGATCGACAAAACCCTCGCGCAACAAAGCTTCTGTCCAAGCCGAAAGCCTCTTCGCTCTGCACGAGTGAAGCTGGTCAGAGTCTGTCAAGAAGAGGATTTCTGCGAAAAGTGCGAAACCTTCGACGCCTTCGAAGTACCATCCGATCTTCGAACAGTCTTTCCCCGTCTTGGAGAGGTGGATGGTATAGAGTTAGAGTGTGAAGTGGTGCGGCTGGTGGGGAACTAGTGCAAATGGAACAACAATGATGTATTTCCTACCCTTCCCATTCGAAAAACCGCGACGATGCTTCCCTCCTATCTCGTCACAAAATCAGGCCAGGGGTCTGCTCGCTTAGATTCCAGATGACATGAACAAATTCGGGTTGTGAACCGGAGGCGAAGCCCGTTGGGATGACCGAGATATCCCATTCTCCTGAGCCATCGCTCGAAGTTCTACTTCAGACAACAGGTGTTCGAACGAACTGAAGAACTTCACCAGGCAAACGATGATTATCGGGAATGCGGCTGTTGAATGATCTTCAGGCAGGCTCAGCTTGGCATTGTAGTATGTGAGGATTTGCTCTCACAGTTCTCCATCCCTCAGCCCATCATTTGGATGCATTTTTTTCATATCAATGTACATCCTTCGATGCCGAATTTTCACGACTCTCATGATCAATGTCTACCCTCACGACGGCTACCCCAGTTCGTGTTCAGTGGCGTGGTAAAGTATGTTTCCATGTTAACGCTTGACCTCGTTCGCAGAGTTCTCTCTGATTCTTCTTCCTTTCGATGTTTCCCCACTGTTTCTATTCTGGAATGTATGCACTGAATCCGTCAGCACACATTACCACTAGTACGTACCTCCCCAATGCCATCGCACTCGTTGCTTCGTTCTTGCCTGTTCCACTGAGACCGATGAAATGTCTCACTGGCAGAAGCCCCAACCCGGCGTCTCGACGAGGTTCGAGACTCCAGACATGTCACGACATCCCAAAAACTATAAAATCCCCAATCTTTCTTGTCTCTTCCAAATCCAACTTGACCACCGACTTCTACTACTTCCGCGTCTCACTTTGAAACATAACGTATGACACCTTCTGCCCCCAACACTACCCGCCAACCTCGCCCCGAGGTCCACATCATCTCAAAGGAGGAGAGTGTCGTCCTCTCCGAGATCGTATTCGCATACTTGGCTTGCACGGTCGGCCCTAACTGCAGTCGAGCCGCGCATCGTTGGACCCCAAAGTACCGCGAACTGCTGTCTGGCGTCCTTCGAAACGCCTACCTCCACCCCCATGTCTCAGCTGCTGCGATGCACTACATTCATCGGCTGAAGCGCAGACAACCGCTGTTGGAGATTAGCGGCAGGGCTGGACTGAATATGTTCATCGCCGCGTTGATGGTAGCCGACAAGGTTATTCACGATCATCGGATTACTAGGAGCTCCTGGCTTCATATCGTTGGAGGGAGGCTGGATATGAAGCAGCTTTTGAGACTGGAGATCAAGTTTCTGGAGGCGATAGGATGGGACGTCACGCTCAGCCAGAATATATTTGATGACTTTGACGAGATCGCTGCCGGATGGATGGCTTTGAGGCAGCATGCGCCTGAGCCCGATTTCTTTGCGGGGAGGAAGTGGGACGGTCTGCGAGCTCCGGCCTTTGACTTTTTCGATGGGCTTTTGGACCATGTGGACGAGAGTGAGATGTACGACCCTCCCATCAGGAGCCAGTTGGAACATGAACGGTGGGTCCAGGGTGTCCCGGGTGAGTAATTCTTCGTATATTTGCTCGACAATTATGCTCATATGTTCGCATAGTTGTTCATGACCTTTCGGAGAGCTTTTGGGAAGAAGTACTCGTCAATGATGCTCCAATTATCATCGACTTAACCGATACTTCGAGCTTAACTTCCTCACCAACGCTTGTTTCCGAGCAGAAGAAGCATTTGCCTTCTCCTCCATGGTTGAAAACCCCTCAGCCCACTCCTATTGTGAGCTCTCGCCCGATACATGTGTCTCGTAAGTTGTCCACTTGGATCCCCTACCCTTATTCATGTCTTACTTAAAAACCCCTTTCCCAGGTTTTCAGTCAGACGACTCGGATGTCACCCACGACGATCTCTCTCCTGTCGACTGGACAGAACCAGAGCTCACTGAGGAGGAGCGCAAGCTCCTCGGCTTTAAACGACCTCGGTTCCTTCTCGCCTTCGCTGTGGCAACTCTCAGCTTGCCTTCAATGTATGAGAAGGGAGAGAATTCGGAGACGAGGATACGGGAGTGGTTGTCACGGTGTGAGCCGCAGGACTATACCGGGAGCTTGGATATGTCGCACGAGGTCGAGGAGTCTCCGGGGGAAATATTGGATATGTTTGGTCTCAGCTCGAGCTGAACGCTGATGCTATCGTTTCTTTTCTCATTCGTCGTTTTTTTGTCATCATGGACCTTATTTTGCCAGCATTTCCTCGCTAGTAATCATATATTTCCCCTCTCGACCACTCCGTTCAATCCAGCCGGAGCTCATGACAGACCTACTTGGAAGTAAGGTACGAGCGTAAGAGAAGCCCATTCATAGACTCGAATTCACTTTTCCATTTTCTTTCTCCCATCTCCCACTCCACGACGCGACGTGTATTATAGGAGGACTCGGCCGTTGCATAGTGCGCGGTCAGCTGGATTCGAGCGCATTGGAGATAGGTCTATTGAACAATTTCCGGGCAGCGTCAGCTTGGCATTGTAGTACGTGATTTTGTGCTCTCTCATTTCTCTCTCCCTCCCATCATCTGTACACATCTTTTCGTTTAGACGTAGGTCTCGGATATCGGATTCCAGCGGCTCCCATGACCAATTTATCTCTTTACAATAGCTATTCAGGTTTAATTCAGTGGCGTTGATTGTCTTCTATTCTATGGCGTTCTCTTTGGTTCTTCTGCCTTTCGTTGATTCCCCCTCTGTCTTCGCACCAGCGTTGCCCTGAGATTCCCATCGGGAGGATGAAAAATTTAAAGTCCCTGACCTGTCTCTGTATGAGTTCCTCGGACTATCGGCAACCACCACCGCAACTTATCGTCGCCTTGAATTATTTGAAGCTCCTACCACGTTCTTGTAGAGCAAGAATCAGAAGGTTGTAGGCTTCGCACCGATCGCTAATTGGGCCCCGCATGATGGCATCAGATGCAGCAACCCCCAGCGGACAAGGCCTTGACTCTGAATCCTTCTTCTCTCACCCACACGATTCAGACAGCCGGAATTTCTGAAGGTATGGATGCCTCAGGTCGCCAGCGCATTACATAACTAATAGCAGGAGACTAGCAGATGATCGCCAACGATTTACCCCCCGATATCGTGGAGCACATTGTTCGTTTAGTGCATCCTGAAGTCGACGTCTTTCACAAAGCAAATGCCAAGGGATCTTCCACTTGGACACTAAGCTATGTTTCAAGAACATGGCGAACGGTCGTCGTCGATACGAAAAGCCTTTGGGCACGACTGCATCTCAGGGAGAATAAATCATCTGGAATATACCCACCATCTCCTGCCGCTGGGTCTCGTGTGAGCCTGGCCCTGTCTCGTTCGGGCTCTCTACCCTTGTCGGTTTTCGTCGATCGTACCTTTCTGCTCGAAGAATATGATCAAGACGATGATTGGAAAGTTATCTTCCAACCGATCTTCTCCCAGAGTCACCGCATGCTCTGCTATGCAGACGAATCCGCGGGAGGGCCACGACGCCTCAATATATTGGAACCGCAATTTCCTCAACTACAATCCCTTCAGTTAAGCTTCTACGGGAGACGTCCCGACCTATCGCTGATTCAAGTCCCTGCACTCCGGAACCTGGATCTTTCACATATCGACATGACACGGATATTCCCTTGCACTCAGCCGCCTTTTCCAACATTTTGTCAAATTCCATGGTCCCAGGTCACCCATTTAACCTTGCAATCTATCAACTTCTTTCTCCACGATTTTGGGACGACCAAATTGTTTCTTCAACACCTCGGAAATCTAAATCTAGAACACTTAACTATAAAAGATTGGGAGCCACCAGCGGCTGGACTAGGTTGGATGGTGAAGGAAGACGCGACCCAATATACCCTCCGGCATTTGAAGTCCTTGACCCTGCAAGGTTACCAGACTTTCATCTTACCGGTTCTCTCCATCATTCGGACGCCGTCTCTCACCCATCTGCGCATTCAAGTCGTGCCAAGGGACCAGAATTTCGATATAAGATCAGACGAAGAGGCAGAGGATTTACAGCTGCATCCCCAAGTTATCAACAAGTTCCTCGATTACCTAGGGGACAAGACCTCCGTAGCAACCCTGTTTACCCGGGGATTCGAGCACTTTTTNGTTCCCTTNCCCCAGTCGTCGACATCTTGAAGACGTTGCAAGGTCTCCGAACCCTGTTCCTTGGTAACCTCAACAAAGACCTCATTGGGTACCTTACCTGGCGCTCCTCAGGAGACCAGAATTACCACCCACTTCCGCATCTCCAGTCGTTGGCATGGATATACCGTTCCAATTTCCACCATGAGCAAGTCGAAATGGTTCGCAGCCGCCTAACTGCAGCCTCAACACCTCGCCAACTGCGTCACATACAAATCTTCTATCCCAATTCAGAGTCGGATGCACTCAGAAGTCGCCTTCTACCCATGCTCCGATGGGTCATCGAAGACAGTGGTCAAGATCTATTAATGGAAACTGTGTGCCTCGACGATATCAGAGGAATGGTGCTCCAACTTTATGATGTACGCTAATCCCAAAGTTTTCCATCTACTCTTGCTGAAGCTTTTTNGGTAGCTAGGTCGCATTTTCAAGCTAGGGTGATCCAGAGATCGATTCTAGCCCCTTCAATCCTCCCCAGCTACTCAGAGTTTGCCTTTAATGTATGAGAAGGGAAGGACTAGGATACGGAGGTGGTTGCTACGTCGCAAGGTAAAGCTGAGAATTTGGCTGTGACGATGAGATTGAGGTATCTTTGCGAGAAATCTATCTAGTCTGATGTCGAGCTGAATGTCGATGCTCTCGTCCGTTTTCTTATTCATCGATCTTTATCATCGTAGATATGACGTTCTTAGTATATTTCCCAATAACAATCAGTTACTTTCCACTCTATTCAAGTCTTCTAGCTATAAATTATGATAGACAGACTATGAAGCATGTCATTAGCGCAAGAAAAGCCCATAGCGAGAAATTTGCTTTGTCAACGCGAATGCCAATAGCAGAGCTCTTCCAAACGCAAGTCCCCCGAGGTTCGCGTTCGTTTCCTACTCTCGCCGTCTGAGCAGGGACAGCGACCGCTCCACTGGACGGAGTAGGTTCCGTCCCATTGTGTACGTACACCGGATTCAGAAGCGGCGGAGTAACATGGTCGCTAAATTCTTCGTAACAGTTCTTTTGAACTGGGTTGACTCCAGGGAGGGAAAGTAAGGTGCCCGAAGCTGTGTCATAAGAGGTACGAGAGCATATGAGAGAGACAGACATTGAAGGAGGCTCAGGCTAGGCAGAAGGTAACACTCACTTTGCTCGAACACCGTATCGGTGACGAAACACTTCTTCGTCTGGTCGAGCGTGAAAATTCCTCTAGCCACGCAGCACGCAGGGTCTCCGTAAGGATTGCAGTTGCATTCATCCAATGCCCTTTGGAGGACGCCTTGGTCCCAGCCGTTGTAAAAGTCAGCATGGAAGGAGTAGCCGATAGGGTCTCCATTCGAGAACCTAGATACATGGCCTGTTAGAAAGCCGCTCTATGCATCTCGATTGAAGGATGAATGAGGACCCACACGAAGGGTTGTTGAGGAACCATGGCTTTGTTGCGAACGGTATCGAACTCCTGTGTATACCAGTACACCTTGGCGAAATGGTACTCGAGAACATAAAGCGTAGAAGAGGGACCTACTTCGAGGAATATGCGCGGAAGCGTGATGGAGTATTCTGAGGAACTGCAGGTGCCATTATCAGGACCCGTAGAGAGAAAAGAAACATGGGATTTGTGATTTGGAGAATCAACATCCTAATTCAATGATCCACTGTTCGTCAGTCCAATAGTCCGATTTCCGAATGAGAGAACGGACTTTGCCATTCCAACAACTCGGGAAGTTCTGTCATCCACATTTATTAGGGTGATGAAGAGAGGGTAGAATATCGCCAGATACTCACGATTTGAGACCGGATTCCTGACGGGCACCTTCGCAGGGGCAGTTCATTGAATCGTTCCGATTTGCCTTGGAAGTCAAGGCAAAGATGTGTTACTGCTTGTTGAGCAAAGCTTGATGGGTCGAAGGTGCGAATTGTAGGATCGCCTGAGATCATTCGGAACTGGGAAAAGAACTGCTTGAATCTCCAGTCGAGCAGAGGGAACCGCCATACGTACGTCGTCAGGAAAGGCTGTTGTGGCCCCTGGACGTTCGCTGTAGAGGTAATCTGAGAGAAGGGTATGCGTTCGCCTCCGCACCGTTGTAGCTAGATGGGGCTTACATCTAGAAAGCAGCAAGAGAGATGTGTAAACACCATGGGTTAGAAGGGAAAGGGTCGTGGAGGTAGCTCACATAACAGGATTTCCTACGACGCTTGTGAAGCTCCCATTTCTCCACCTGAAGGCGCGAGCATTAGTAAAACAACTTATGTGGAAAGGATCTTGGTCACCAGAAGTATAGTTTCTGTAAACATGAATTCGGCATGAGCTCAATTGTCTAAACTCGACGAGATCCGTTCCTTACAGGATACCAATAGTTGCTCTTGTCCTCAAAGATAGGAATGGAGGAACATTCACTCTGCCGTAGACTTGCAGTCGAAAGATTGAATCCAAAGTTACTGCCTCCCAGGACTAGAAAACAACAGCGTGCGGGGGTTAGAGACGAGAGCCGAAGATCTTGCAGGGTCACATCGGCAGACCATCATGAACGTGTCTCCCAAGAGACCCTGGACTGGCAATAGGGTCTATTCTCTGTGTCGTCAAGACATTATCTATAGAACTGCAATCAGTCCACGTGGGATCTTACGGACCAGAACAATCGTACTTACTGGCACCCATCAGCCAATACCCAAGGACGTCCTCGATTCCAGCCGCGAGTAGAGCGATTATCGCGAAGAATAGGATGTAGAACATGATGGTGTGTCGTACAGAGCACTACTTGTTCTCAGCACTGCTTGTTCTCACCATTCTTCATTTATGCCCTACCATGACACCACGCGTTGTAACACGAGGCTCCAACGAGCAAAAGCCAAAGAGCGTTCAAGAGGCTTCGGTCTCAAGCTGTGTCAGCCATTTCTATTAGAAGCGAAGATTGACCGCTAAGAAACCATGTCCCCAATGTAGGATGTAGAAGGTTCAGGAAACGAGACATGGACTTGGATGGAAGTCGGGAAGGACTACTAGGCGATGGGAGGGCGGGTCCTTGCCTCCGTATTCTAACAATGACAAACAATTGCAAGCACCAGGTCACTGACAGTACTTACGTTCAGTGACATTGCCATGATAAGGTTTCCATACTTCATATGCTTGGTAAATTCTCAGTCCATACCTACTGCAAACTACTCAGAAGGCTCTTCATCTGGTTAGCTCTTGAACCCTTGTTCTACCATCACCTGCCCAACAAACGGTAATGCCGCGCCACACGTCTCGGAGAGATCCAAGGTGCGTCTGCTATTTCTGGAGCGCCGACGCGTCTTCTAGCCAATGCATTCTGATAGAAGAACCCTTTCAGGACTCTTAATACTTGGCCCTGAGACACATGACACTTGCTCTAGCCCGGATGCACACAACGCAAGCAAACAACGTACAGCATATATATATGGCTCTCGGATCTGAGCGAGTGGACCCTGTCCTAATTCATTTCGTTTCCCTTGAGGATGGCTACATTGGCAAGCCTGCTGGTCTCGGGATCCATTCTCTTCGTACTGTACCAATGGTACTCTTTTCATCTGACTCGGTCAAAGGTCAGTGATACAGGTCCATGATACCGGGTTGCTATTTACCTCCCGCCCAGATATCCAGCATCCCCACAATCGGCTCAGACCGCTTCTTCTTGGCCTACCGAGACGCATGGAAGTTCATGTTCAAAGGCCATCACTTTCTCAAGGAGGGCTATCTCAAGGTTATTAGCGATTTAATACCCTGCTATCCAATGTCCATCACGTTGACACTCCGCCGATGATGGACAGTTCAAAGGAAACGCATTCAAGGTTCCAACGCTTGGGTCTATCAGCCATTGGTTTATCGTCGTTAGTGGGGAGAGGATGATTGAAGATATGCGAAAGGCCCCCACGGATGTATTGTCGTTCCGGGGAACAGTATCAGATGTACGTGGGTCTTCAGCTACCTCTCGCCCAGCCACCGATTGACGGTCAAACCACTACAGACATTTGCCTACACGCTCGGTCGTCATGGTCTCGACGCCCCATTCCACGTGGGTGTCATTCGATCATCTTTGACCAGGTCCTTCCCATCCCGGTTCGGAGATGTCAGAGACGAAATTGTCACAGCATGCGAAGAATACATAGATGCTGGAGATGGTGAGTTTCAGCCCAATGTGTAGCTCTAGAAGCGCGACTCACGTGGTATACAGAATGGAAAAGCTTCCCGGTTCACTCGACCGTCATCCATATCGTAACTCGAGCAAGCAACCGCCTTTTTGTCGGCCTGCCTCTCTGTCAGTATAATCCTCTACCCAGTCTCATCGTGCTGAAAAGCTGACCGATGACATCAGGTAGGGATCCCGAGTACTGCCAAATCCAGGAGGGGTGGACGATTCATCTCATGATCGCTATAAACATACTAAATATTACACCATTCTTCTTGAAATCGTAGGTTCCCTTGCACTCCTGGCTTACAACCATTCCCTGACTGAATCATTATCTTTACAATAGCATTGTTTCCGCTATCCTTTACAAAGGGAGGGCCCTAACGAAGACGGTAGAGCGCAAGTTCGTCGGTGCCATTATTAAAGAAAGACTGGAAAAGTTCGCTCAGTATGGCTCTTCGGATTACGAGGGCAAAAAGGCGAGTGGAGCAAGTAATTAGCAGACTCTGCTTGAGAAATAACTGGATTCTTCTTATTGTAGGACGACCTGATCTCGTGGTTGGTCGAAGGAGCGCCCCCCNGAGCATCGCAACGTCGAGGACATAGCTGCAAAAGTTATGCTCGTCAACTTCCTTGCCATTCATACCACTGCTAATGTACGTCTATGTGCAGCACGCAGCCTGAGGAATCCGCGTCTAAAAGCTGACTCTTTTAATACTTCTAGACTACGACTAGCGCATTGTTTAATCTTGCTGCTCGTCAAGAATACATTGGACCTCTCAGGGCTGAGATCGAAGAAGTAACGCGTACATATGGATGGACAAAGGGATCCATGGATCGACTACGAAAGCTCGATAGTTTCATGAAGGAATCTAGTAGGCTCTCGGAGACCGCTGGACGCAAGTCGTTCTGTTGTACTGCCTACTTGATATCGTCTAACATTTCGGGAATCGGCTCTGACAGTGTCAATGATCAGGAAGGTGAAGAAGGACTTCACATTTTCGAATGGCTTAACCATACCTGCTGGCTACACTGTCGCGGTGGCCAGCGAGGGTATACACACTGATCCTGTAGGTGGACCTATCGCCAATGAGATCATCGTCCCTGGCACTGACCGAAAAAACTACTAGGAAAACTACGAGGACCCTCATACGTTCAAAGGCTTCAGGTTCTGCGAGGGCAGCGATGCAGGCGCAGATTCTGAGGAGTCCGATCCTCTACGACGAAGAATAACTTCAGTGGATCCCAAATTCCTTCTCTTTGGACACGGGCGTAATACTTGGTACGTTTCGCTCACTTATCTTCAACTAATCTACATCGTACCGACTACAGTCATAGCCCAGGTCGCTTCTTCGCCGTCAACGAGGTCAAAGCGTTGCTCGCTCACATTATCCTGAACTACGATATGAAACTGCCTGAAGATGCGACAGAGGTGCCAAAGGGCCCCTGGCTCGGAGGGAATCGTTTGCCAGATCGTTCTACAGAAGTTCTGTTTCGGAAGAGGAAGCTGGATTGAACTCCATATTCCAGGGAGGCAATCATTTATGGAGAATAACTCTCTTTGTACGTTACATACCATTGCGGCTACGCACACTCAATTACTTCGCCTCGCACCGTCTTTTAATATATACGGTCTTGCGGATTCATAGTTTTTGTCGGCGGGACTCTTAGGCGGCGAGAGCCCAACTCCAACAGCTTTGAGGCAATGTCAGGAATTACTCGATGTCATCTGTGCCGGTGTTTAAACCTAGGCTGACCGCCTGTTCACGGTCCAGATCGATGTTAGACGACCGGCAAGTCTGACAGACGTCGCCACCGCCGACTTCTCTTTTGATCACGGTGGACTACTCACTAGTGATTCCTCGTATTCCGACAAAATATAAGCTGCAACACCACTTGGATACCAGATCTCCACGAAAATGTTATTCCTGGGGCGAACTCAACGAGGAGACCTATCCTCTGATCACTAATATTACTGACTCTGTCTGTTCCTCCAGCTAAGCCATTCCACCGCCAATCGTGTCCCTCCTCCTTATATGGCCGTGTCCACTTTCTAAATCATTATCCTGCCCTCCTTGCTCTCTCCCAGTGTCTCCACTTCATCGATCACTTTTAACACCGTCTTCCACTGATCAACAAACTCCCATAATCTACCGCTCGGCCATGGGCCAATCCCCGGATCCTTTCACACTTTCTTATTCCAGTCCTCCGGGTTCTACTTCCGAATGAGAGAATGGACCTTGCCATTCCAACAGCTCAGGAAGTTCTGTCGACCAAGATGATTCGGGCAACAAAGCGGGGAAGGAATATCGCCATATACTCACAATTTAGGACCGGATTCCTGATGGGCACCTCCCCAAGGGCGGTTCATTGAACCATTCCAATTTGCTTTGGAAGTCGAGGCAAAGATGTCTTACTGCTCGTTGAAAAAGGCTTGATGGGTTGAAGGTGCGAATTGTAGGATCATTCGGAAGTGGGAAGAGAAGCGCTTGAATCTCAAGCCGGGCAGAGGGAGCCGCCGTATACGTACGCCCTCAGGAAAGGCTGTTGTGGCCCCTAGACATTCGCCATAGAGGTTATCTGAGAGAAGCATAAGGGTTCGCCTTCGCGCCATTGTGGCTAGATGGGGCTTACCTAGAAAGCAGCAAGAGAGACGTGTAGATACCATGGGTAGAAGGGGAAGGGTCGTGTAGGTAGCCCACCTAACAAGATTCCCTACGACGCTTGTGAAGCTTCTATTTCTCTACCTGAAGGTTCGAGCATTAGTAGAACAACGCCACTATGTGGAAAGTGTCCTTGTCACCAGAAGTATAGTTTCTGTAAACATGGATTCGGCATGAGCTCAATTGTCCAAAATCAACAAAAACCGTTCCTTACAGGATACAAACAGTTGCTCTTGTCCTCAAAGATAGGAATAGAGGAACATTCACTCTGCCGTAGACTTGCAGTCGAAAGATTGAATCCAAAATTACTGCCTCCAGGACTAGTCAACAACAGCGTGCGGGGTCAGCGACGAGGGCCGAAGATCTTGCAAGGTCACAGCGGCAGACCATCATGAACCTGCCTCCCAAGAGACACAGGGCTGGCAATAGGTTCCATTCTCTGTGACATGATGGTGTATCGCACAAAGCACTACTTCATCTCACCATTCTTCATTATGCCCCACCATGAAACCATGCGTTGTAAAAAGCCAAACAGCATTCGAGAGACTTCGGACTAAGGCTGTGTCGAGCATTTCGATTAAAAGCGAGGATTGACCGCCAAGAAACCATCCCAAATGCACGATATAGAAGGTTCAGGCATTGAGATATATGTTTAAAGAAGGAAGAGGCGAACGTTGAAAGGGCCCCTAGGTTGTGGATGGCGCGTCTTTGCCCTCGCATTCTAACAGTGACAAACGAAGTGCAAGCCAGTGGTGACGAGTTTCTGCGGCAAGCTTGCGACCTGCTCCTGTCAAAACTCCTTCGTCACGAGATCGAGGCCGTTCTCCGACCGCATCTTCGACCAAAATCTTGGTCTTCTACCGCTCCAAAATTAACTTAGTGTCCACAGAGTACTGCTATGTCGTCACTGGCAACAGATACTGTCGACATTCAGCAGAGAGTACTGGTTCATTGACGATGCCCGATACCAGCCTGATAAGGTTTTCATGCCTCTCATGCTTGTTAATTTCTCAATCCGTAACTACTGCCCGCCATTCAGAAGGCTCAGTATTTGGTTGACTCTGGGCCCCTTGTTCTTTCAGCATTTACAGTCACCTGCCCAACAAACAATAATGCCACAGGGTTAACGCCAAACTTCTCGGGGATTTTGGCTGCGCCTGCTATTTCTGGAGCGCCGGATTGTCGACGCGTCCTCTGGCCAATGCTTCCTGATAGAAGAACATTTCAGAATCCTCTGTAGCTTTGACGTGGGACTCGCCTGACATTTACTGTAACGAGAGGATGTGCACAACGCAAGCAAACAAACAGCATATCTATAAATATGGCTCCCGGCCTCTGAGCCATGGGTAATCCCTTTCGTTTCCTTAAAGATGGCTACATTGGCAAGCCTGCTGGTCTCGGGGCTCGTTCTCTTCGTGCTGTACCAATGGTACTCTTTTCATCTAACTCGGTCCAAGGTCAGCGATACAGGTCCATGATATGGGGTTGCTATTAATCTCCCGCCCAGATATCCAGCATCCCCACAGTTGGCTCAGATCGCTTCCTCTTGGCTTATCTAGATGCATGGAAGTTGATATTCAAAGGCCATCATTATCTCAAGGAAGGCTATATCAAGGTTAGCAGCGGTTTAATACTCCCATATTCAGTGTTCATCACGTTGACGCTCCGCCGATGACGGACAGTACAAAGGAAACGCATTCAAGGTTCCGACACTTGCCTCTTCCAGCCGATGGTTTATCATCGTTAGTGGGGAGAGGATGATTGAAGATATGCGAAAGGCCCCCACGGACGTATTGTCGTTCCGGGGAACAGTATCAGACGTACGTGGGTCTTCAGCTTCCTCTCGCCGAGCCACCGGTCAACAGTCAAATCACTACAGATTTTTGGCTACTCGCTCGGTCGTCATGGTCGCGACGCCCCATTCCACATCGGTGTCGTTCGATCATCTTTGACCAGGTCCTTCCCATCCCGGTTCGGAGATGTCAGAGACGAAATCGTCACAGCATGCGGAGAATACATAGATGCTGGAGATGGTAAGCTTCACCTCAATGTGCAGCTCTAGAAGCGCAACTCACGTGCCATACAGAATGGAAAGGCTTCCCGGTTCACCGGACCACCATCCATATCGTAACTCGAACAAGCAATCGTCTTTTTGTCGGCCTGCCACTCTGTCAGTATAATGCTCTACTCAGTCTCATTACCCTGAAAGGCTGACCGATGACCTTAGGTAGGGATCCCGAATACTGTAAAATCCAGGAGGGGTGGGCGATTCATATCATGATCGCTGCAAACCTACTAAATATTACACCATTCTTCTTGAAATCGTGGGCTTTCCTTACACTTTTGGTTCACAGTCTATCCCTTACTAAAAGTCTATCCTTGCATTAGCATTGTTGCCACTATGCTTTACAAGGGGAAGGCCCTAAGGAAGACGGTAGAGCGCAAGTTCGTCGGTGCCATTGTCAAAGAAAGATTGGAAAAGTTTGATCAATATGGCTCTTCCGATTACGAAGGCAGAAAGGCGAGTGAAGCAAGCGATTAACAGACTCTTCTTGAGAAATAACCCTGAACTACTCATTGTAGGATGACTTGATCTCTTGGTTGGTCGAAGGAGCACCTCCCGAGCACCGCAACGTCGAGGACATAACTGCAAAGGTTATGCTCATCAACTTCGCTGCTATTCATACCACCTCTATCGTACGTCCATGTACAGTATGCAGCCTGAGTAATGCGCGTCCAACGGCTGACTCTGTTAATACTCTAGACTACGACCAACGCATTGTTTAATCTTGCTGCTCGTCAAGAGTACATTGGACCTCTTAGGGCTGAGATCGAAGAAGTAACCCGTGCATATGGATGGACAAAGGAGTCCATGGCTCGACTACGAAAGCTCGATAGCTTCATGAAGGAATCTAGTAGGCTCTCGGGGATCGTTGGATGTAAGTCGTTCCGTTGTACTGCCTACTTGATCGTCTAACCTCTCGGCAATCGGTTCTGACAGTATCAATGAGCAGGAAGGCGGAGAAAGACTTCACGTTTTCAAATGGCTTAACCATACCTGCTGGTTACACTGTCGCAGTGGCCAGCGAGGGGATCCACACTGACCCTGTAGGTAGACCGTCCCTGTTACCAATGAGATCATCGGCCCTAGCACTGACCGAAATCTACTAGGAAATCTACGAGGACCCACACACGTTCAAAGGCTTCAAGGTTCTGCGAGGGCAGAGATGCAGGCGCAGATTCTGAGGAGTCCGATCCTCTAGGACGAAGAATGGTTTCACTGGATCCCACATTCCTTCTCTTTGGACACGGACGTAATGCTTGGTACGTTTCGCTCATTTACCTCCATCTAATATACATCATACTGACTACATTCGTAGCCCAGGTCGTTTCTTCGCCGTCAACGAAGTCAAAGCGTTGCTCGCTCACATTATTCTACATTACGATGTCAAATTGCCTGGAGATGCGACAGAGGTGCCAAAGGGACTCTGGCTCGGAGGGAGTCGTTTACCAGATCGTTCTGCGGAAGTTCTCTTTCGGAAGAGGAGGCTGGATTAAATTCAATATCTCGGGAAGTAAACTATTTATGTAGGATATCTCTCTTTCTACGTTACATATTATTGCGGACCCACATTCAATCAAATCGCGCCGTACCGTCTTTGACTGTATACGGTCGTACGGATTCCGAGTGCCTGTGGGCGGGATTCTCAGGCGGCGAGCCTAGCTCCAACAGCTTCGAGGCAAGGTCCAATGCCAGGAATTACTAACAGCAGACTTAACCTGAAACTGAAAACGGCGGAAGGTTGAGACTGACGCCAACTGCCGTATTTCAAGAGGCGTGGCAGATCTTTAGCTTTGCAATAAAATAAGAACAAACAATGTCCTATTCGCGTCAAAAATCAGAAAAAAANGTCACAAACAGGCCATCCGTCGTCCATCTCGTACCCATGGCGGTTAACACTTTGGAAAGCGTGGACGCCGTAGTTCTCACATTGCACTGACACGCCTATCCCTACCTAAGAATTCAACAACAAAGAAGGTGGAACATGGAGCACAGTGGACTACCTGCCCTTCCCATTGACGATCCCCCGCCATCACCATGAGTGGAACCTACCCCACCTTCTATTTCTCAAGCCGATAGTATTTGTCGGCAACGTACTGGGATGATCTTTCGTCAAGCTACGGTCTTCCAGGTAAGCGGAATCTAATGAGCATCGTCTGCGTTCTCTCTATTACTCAAGTTCTCGGTATACTGGTCCGATTCAGATATACGGCGGTAGTACCCACCCCTCGTTCCCCTGATCCAACTCGTTCGGTTCCCACATCCCCAGTGAACGCCTTTTCTTCGAGTCCGAATCAGCTCAACTCCGACAGAATGTTCTCCCTTCACCTACGACCATAAATAAGAGTGTTTCGCTGCTTGGATGTCGATCGATGTGTAGGTGTGGCCTGTTGGAATGGATGGCAGCTCGGAGGAGCGGTTTGCGCTGGTGCCGTGGCCGAGATCCAGAATGATGAATCGAAAGGTGGTAGGGCTATTAAACACAATTGATTTAACCCGCTGCCGCAGAATTCGAGTAAAAGAGGTGACGCACCAATTTAACGCACTGGATCGGAGGATGTGGAGGCATAATTGCTATCGTTGCCACCTGACGCTGTGTTAACCCTGAAAATTATTTCACGCCAGTTCAGGTTATGGAATATGGAAAGCTCTAGGCGAAGGTGGGATGCTATCTTCGCTTCCTCCCTCTCGAAGCGGGAACGAGTTACTATCCATTCCAGCGTCTATCGAGGACTGTTCAGTGGCATTATCTTTTTTGCAGCCTGGCGACTTACTTTGAAAATAGTGATGCCTGAGAACAAAAACTAAATGCCAGTAGGTCATTATGGCAAATGTTGGTAGCTGTGGGCTCATTTGACGTACTATATTGATTTTATGCTTCTGTTCTGTTCCAGTTGGGCGTCGATATTGGCGCTCTAGAAGTTCAGGAAACTGAATCGGTGTTTCCAGTTATGAGACATGTTGCAACGGAAGAATGAAATTCAACAAACACACTTTAGCATGAATAATCGTTGATGCACGACGCAGGTAATGTTGGACCGTTGTTGGTTCAGTGAATTGAACCGTGCGTAGAGAGCTGTCCAGTGGCATCCAACCATAATGCAACCAATGTTGGAGCCAGTGTCGAATGCGGCTGTCAGGCCCAAATTCCACCGCCAGCGCCAAATGCTTGGTACACTCGGTGAGTATGTACGAAAAACGATCCGCGATTGGCGAATTATTCCGGACGATGGAGAAGAAGAACATACTACAGAGGAAAGCGTGCCAAGAAGGCGGCTCATCGACAAACGGTGATTGGCTAGCCTTGAACCGCTCAATCTCGTCGATGAAGTTGCAGGCTTCTGGAGAAGCGAGTAATCGCAGATGGTAATCAAAATATTGTTGGCCATAGTGATCCGGCTGCCCGTGGGGATCCCGCCCATCTGTACAACTTTCAAAGATAGAGGCAAAGCAGTGGTAGGTGAGTCGGAGATGAAACGAGGGTTGCACGAAGAAAGATCGTGATCGGCTTTCGGTAGTGAGGAAGTCGCGGAGAGACGTATGGCATAGTGTCACTAGGCCATTTTCGTCGGTTCCTGGGACATGAATGATCGCTTGCAGATCCAACAGGACATGGACGACTTCAAAAGTTGGGATATCGAGAAGGTCCGCTATCCCAACAATTGGGAGTGATTTCTGGAACAGTGCGATGGTGGAGATGATGCTGTGGAAGTTGGGGAGATGCTGCGAGCGGGCTAGGGTTTGCGCATACAGCCCATCGAGGCCGTTCATATCGAGGGTCACAGGGAGGCGTTCCATAGGCGTCAAAGCATCCTCTGCGGTTGCTGGTTGGACAATAAATTTGAAAATTTTTGAAGCAAGAACAAAAGATCCGCCGATATGCTCGATCAACTTGTCCATGTCGGATTTCGTTGGCCATTCCCCACACGCTCTAACGAACGCTCGAATGACACGGTCCTGCTCTGCTGCGGCTCGAAATGAGGCCTGGAGGAACTTCTCGATGTCTTTGACTGGTGAGTGACTGTCGAGATCGCCCAGCTGAACCTTATTAGCCGCCAGACGCTGGTGGATGTGTTCTTCGACTCGGCTGGCGATGAAGATTCGGAGCGGGATGGAAGGGTGCTTCCCGAAGAAATCAAGCATATGGTTGATAAACTCCTTTACACCCCGCTTGTCCTCGCATTCGTCAAGACCGTCCACGACAATGAGGAAGGGTCCTTTGGCGAGAGTCTCCCTAAGAACACCTTGGTTAACGACAGCCTGAAAGGGAGAGAGGATCAGGAGATCCAGCTGCGTAGCCAAAGACGCGTCCCCAGTCACTATGCCTGGCTCTGCACCTAGAGCGGCCTCAATCAAAGGTGCTGTGGCAGGTATTGCGGCCACCAACTGACTGGCCAGTGTCACCGCAAACCCGTTCATTGTGCTCCGATCTCCAGCCCCCCGAAAAAAGAAGTAGCTTGCAAGGAGGCGGCCAGACTCAGCATATATCTTTGCTACTTCCAGTGATATCGACGACTTGCCACTGCCCGCAGAGCCGTGAAGCCAGTAGATGTGGAGAGCTTTTTTTGGTAGTATATTTCGCTGGGAAGAAACCGCTGGCGTTTCGTGTACAAATCCGAATCTAGTTTAGGCCTCGGTCACTATGTACAGTTCTGTGTAACAGAGCAACTGCTCACGATCTCGCTGCTGTCGGCCCAGACTATGATCTCTTGAATTGGTTCTTTCCTGGTTCCAGGGAAACATTCTGAATCAGGTGGAGATCTCGCGCGATTTCGAGTGTGCGACGCATCGAGAATCGGGTTAAGTCGACGAATAAGATCTTAGGGTAATGCGTTAGGAAAACAAACATATGAATAGAACTCCGCTTACCCTCATCTACGCTCGAGAGATATTGATTCAAGTTTCCACTGATGAAAGTGCTATATTGATGATCCATTCGAAAGTGGTGTGCGCCAGAGAAATTCGTGGACCGCGGTTCCATGTCTGCCAATCGCCCAGTGATAATCCAAAATCAGAAGGGATATGAGAAGTGGGGGGNATATGGGGGAGGTACCCAAGAAGAGGGCGCTTGCGATGCCTCTCACACAGAGTTCACGATATTTGTGCCTCGAAAGGGCAAAGCTATGTCAACATGTCACAGCAGGACATATCAATACACTGCCCTTGAGCGTCTATGTATCACAGGAATCTCTCCGGCAATCAAATTGGGAGTCGCCAAGTCGGAGATACAGCTAGAGAACTTCGGATTCGAGATTGAGAGCCTGCTGACCCATGTAGGGCTTTAAGGTGAGATGGAGGGGCAAACAAAGGGACGGCAAGAACCATGCAAAATGCCTCGGCCCTTGCCATGCGCAGCATCAGCCACTCGCCACAGGTGAGTGGAAAGAAAAGTGTGGGATTTATACTTGGAGAGTAGGAACAGCGATGAGGCTGGATGTGCCAAGGACGGTCGCGGCGAAAGTGGTGATAGCAGCGGTAAAGAATCGCATTTTTATTGATTCCATTTGTCGCGTGGGCTGTGAGGATATTAATAGTCAGCCTTGAACAGTATCAATGGAAAGTTGACGACAACCGTGACGTACCTGGTGATATATAGTGATTTTTGCGGTTCAATCTGAAGACGAGATGTCTAAAACCCGCTTACGTATCTGTAGAGGACGATTCGAGGAGTTTAATGAAGGATTATGGGCGGACGAAGGCGAGAAGACCCCACCTAAGATGGGAGCTGTGAAATCTGGGAGACGCACGAGGCACTTGAGAAACAACCACTTCATCGAACTGCTTTCGTACCTCCTCGGTTTGATGTCACGGGAAAGAGTTGTTTCAGCAATGCTGCAATCTTGGAATGAAGTCCAAACCATGACTCATCATCGCCGCCTGTCAACGTTTCAGAGCCTACGGTCAGAGCAGGGCATCCCAATCAGTGCTAACTCATTTGAAGACAGAAATCGGAATGACATACAATCAAGCTGGCAATATCCAAATCTGGGCAGCAACGACTCAGAATGGTGAACCATCGCAATCAAGCATCAATGGAATGACGCACCAAAGGATGTGGGTGCTGAATCGCTATCACTCCCATCCGATGGTCTGAAAATTATCTCATCCCTGTGTCAGTCACGGAGGATGGAAAGATTGAGGGGATGGTGTGGTGTTATCTTTGCCTCCTCCCACTTGAAATGAGTGCGAACCACCATCCATTCTAGCGCCTGTCGAGAACTACTTAGTAGCATTATCTTTAGCAGTCACAAGAACGTAGACTATACCTTCGTGCACAGCGGATGGAACATGGTGTGGTCTCAAAACAGTACTCGAGGGGTGAAGAAGCCTTATCTCGATTGAGTCCGTTGAAATAACGGGCTAAACCTGATCGATAAAGAGAAATAGACGTTGAAATTGGGTCAACAGCTTTACATATGATACATCTCCAGATGAGAGCTCGAGAACACGACGAAGGATGTCGAACAATATCCCTACAGTGTTTCATCTAAGCAGCCTCGGCACCACCTTCGGGTGCAGGTGCAGCCTCGGGAGCAGCGGCAGGAGCCTGCTGGCCCATGCCGGGCTTGCCCCCAAAGCGACCACCCCTGGGACCGCCCCTTCGGCCTCCAAACGGTCCTCCTCGTCGTCCACCGAATCCTCCTCGCCCACCAAACTTTCCTCGCCCACCGAATCCTCCTCGCCCACCGAAGCCTCCTCG
>JANBPK010000212.1:0-11757 GCA_027579435.1 Candolleomyces eurysporus | reverse complement strand
GATGAAGCACTATGCAGCAATAGCAAAAAAAAAACGAGCGAAATAGGGTAGCTAGGTATACAAAATAGTACAAAGGAGAAAGCGAATAGATATATATACGGATGAGAAATGAATGTGGGTGGGAGACAAATGCATGATTGGATGTAATGGATGATGATGTCTACTACTAATAATACAAGAAATGAATGAAAACGAAAAAACGACGCACTTCAGGTCGGAAGAGAGAGGCTGGATGCCGAAGGGGCGTTCACCTGACCGCTCGGATCGGTCCTCGGGGTTGTCCAACGGGCAGCGAATTGTGCTCAACTCCAGATGGCAGGCCGACAACTGCGCAAANTTCCGCCAAACGCCTTAAGCCGACCTCATAACCAACGCGCTCTCATCTACCGAACCCCCATTCCCTTCCCCCCGCTCTCAGTCCCCCTATCACCATAGAACGCAATCGACACAGGCACAGCTCCTCCTCTCAAATCCTTATTCCTCCTCGACCTCCCCCTCCTCTCGATATCCGCCTCCCACCTCTTCTGGATCTCCCTCTCTTTCACCATCATCGCCTTGGCACGGTTCGCATTGATCTTTGCGTTGACAACCCCGCTTAGCTTCTTCCCTCCAGCATGCTGGGGTTGAAGGAGTTGTTGCTGGTGCTGATAATGGAGCGCCTTCCCCCTCAATCCCGTCATACTCTCCCTCTCCATCCTCCTCCTAAACCTCTTATCCCTCCTCTCAACCTTAACCTCTCCCACCGGGTTCTTCACCACGAGCATCAACAAGATGCTCACCATCAGCAACCCCGAGGATAAAATAAACACCGTCTTGGGGTAGTTGGACACAGTCGACGAGTAGACAAGACCAAAGAGCATCGGGGCCAAGATCATCTGCGCAAGCGCCTGCAGGAGCGCAAAAGCCCCAAACAGAGTTCCCGAATCAACAGGTGGCGCTGGTGTCGGTACGAACGGAGTCGTAGCCGACGTGGAAGAACCAACGCTCGACCTGATACTCGACGCTCTCGACTCGTCTCTCATACTCCCATATCTATCCTCTGCCGAATGCACATCATCTAAATCGCGAAGCCCATAATCGTTGATCCCGAAATCCGGTGCGATGCTCCGCGCCTGGACAATGCAGAGTGCCAGACTATGTACAGCGGGTACAAGCCCGCCGCCCAAAGCGCTCAGCGAACTGGCGAGGACGAACAGCGCCTGGCTCTGCGCGTGCGTGTCAGGATTGCTCATAGGACTTCCACGACGGCCTGCAAGGTAGTACTTGAGGCTCATGCGGTACGAAGGCGACGGCGTGGCGGCAATAAGGATATTCGATATCAAATCCACAAGGAGCGAAGCGCGCGAGTCGGAGGTCGAACCGAATCGTCTTGCCCAACTAAAGCCACGTCGGCGCTGTCTTCTTTCCATCGTTCACTTGCCCCTCCTCATCGGCCCTCTGCTTTCCCTTTCCATCATCTTCCGAACTTCCTTCAGCTTCGGGAGTCATCTTGGGCTTGAAAACCTTGATAACCCAAGGGATACCAGCCAACAGAATCACCGCTCTGACAAATCCCATCCACGAGATGTACCAACTCAGTTCTGCTGCACCCCATCCATACGTATGCTTGGCGTATAGATACTTGATCTGGTACGCGTCAGTGCTCAGCATCCAGAAGAAGAGACCGACCGCAAGGAAGGTGATAGAAAAGTCGGGCCGGCGTTTGAGAGTAAGCGAATTCCGGGTTGGCAGAGACATTATCCACCACAGCCTGTCAAGGAGTTCCTAAACCAGATATGAGCGGTCAAATATATGTGGTGGCGATCAGCAGGCGGGAAGAGGCAGGAGAGAGTCTGCGGGTGCACACCTGAAAGCGATAACGACTCGCCATTTATTACGACAAGGATGACAACCACGAGAAACCCAAGAACATAAGCCAAGAAAGTTAACCATACAGAGCCAAATCCATGAGTTATGGGGTATTCGAGGTGAGGGATCCTTGGCAACATGTCTCAACCAGAGGGATAGAGGAATGATAGTGAAGAAGTGCCGGTCGATGGATTTATGACCGCGCTGAGGAGATCCTGTAAATCAGTCCAAACATTGATCTCTTGTGGTGTTCAATTTATTACACCGTTGTGTCGATAATTGGGTCGGCAGCGGGCAGGGGTCAAATTAGCCCGAAGCTCAGCGCCAATTGTGTTATGGTGACGAGATCCAAGAGCCTGTCAAGTTGTTGCGAGATTCTGAAGCAGATACGAGCCACCTGCTTTGAAGTAGTAGTTACTAGTCAATTGTGGTGACGACTTAGCTAGGCAGTGGGGAGAGGCTCGAAAAAGGGTTCATGGAGAATCAATAGTACAAAGATCTGTCAGCCAGAGCGCTCCAAACGAGGGCGTGATGGGTCATACGAGTGGGCGGGAGTACATCGATGGGGATGCAATTCTTTGATAGCACATATGGGTCCAGTTCTTCGGAATGAAAGCCAAGCGGCGTCCTCGAGTCAGACTCCGCACACCATCGAGTCAGGGCCTGCCTGTACTCCTTGAGAACAGTGAGGACCAATTCAAAGGTGCGGAGTTCATCCGAGCGTCAAGGACTAGTTCAAGTCATACAGGTGCGGGCCCAGGGAGGAGTTCAATACAAGGAACTTGGCGTGATCAGAGATAAGACAGTTGAGGAAAGGTCCAAAAGAGTTGAGTGACAGTTGACAATGTTAACTCTTTGTGCGTATACAGGAATGGCGTCGTATTCTCCCACAATGTCACTGAAATTGCATTCTTGTCCGTGCCGTTGATTCTTCACATTAGAAAATAGGTTTACATTGCTTCTACGCTCAAATTTACTGAGAGATGGAGGACCTGTGTGGCAGAAGAGGCTCCAAGTTCATGTTTGTGCCTACGTTTGGTGTTGGCAACCCATAATCTGTCAATGGATGAGCAAGCATTGAGTCTTCTTTCATCCCTCTACCCTCCTCAGAAACCGTCTGAACCTGCATGTGACCTTGACATTGGTTCGCTAAAATTAAACGACAAAAATCAGCATATAAGCCCAGGAAAACCGAGCCTTGTTGAAATGGTGACTTACCAATATCCCCATCTCTTTTCTTCACAAAGTACGCAGCAAAAATCATCGCCAAACCCCACGCTGAAGATAACATGCTCAGCGTAGCCACCAACACCGAGACAATTAACGACCCCGGGCTCTTCAAATTGAATAAATGGCAGATGAAGACTGCCTGCAGTGTCGATGGCCCAGGTACACTCAACACTGAATATGATTTGTTGCTCGCTGGGTCGATTTGGGACTTCCACGCTGAATAAAAACGCGACTGGGATGCATTTATCACGGGTGTCTCTGGAAAACTTGAAGCTAGAACCTTATCCGTGAATTGGGGGTTCAACAAGAAGTTGTTTGGGGCTGGGTTTCCCAGGTCAATAAGTGCGGCTGCCCGAGCAAGCTGAAGGAAATTGACTACAGGGGTAATATCCGTCATGTTGTATACCATAGCGGGATCGCTTACGCGATGATCGTCGTGGGGGAGGATGGCTGTGGGAGGTTGAATAGTATTGTCCGCCATGATGGCAGCGGAGACGGCAATATCAACTGTGGGAGGGTCGATAGCACAAGGATCTGTGGCGCCTAAGGACGCAGGACAGAAGGGATATCGTGCGAGAAGTGAGTAGGAGACAAGGCCTGTGTCATTGGGCGTTTGGACGTAGGCTTCATAGATTCTGGCCCCCAAATCAGCAGCTGCCATAGCAAATCTTTGTGATTTCAACCACGGTTGTCAGTAAAGCCACCTTCGCAAGGCTGCAGGCGCCACTCACAGTCTCTCGATTGTATTAGCAGGACTGTTGTGTGCAGCTAACCTAGTCATACGCTGAAAATTAGTTCGCCGGGCTGGAAGTGCGGACACTCCGAAGCTTGCGACGCCCGCCAACTCCAACGCTTGACTGTTGCCCACATTCGATGAGCTATTGCAATATAACCACATACTTCCGTCCAACGTCCATGACCTGATATCAATGTCAAGCGCTACCTGCTGGACACCGCAGTGGTTGAGGGTCTCTCCTTTGTATGAGAACCCCGAGGTTCCGGCGTTTGGCCTGTACACTCCCTCGACTTTCCACTCAAAGAAGGAAGCGTTAGTGACGAGGGACTCGCCAATGTTGAATACGCGCGCATCACAGAGAGTGCCAGGTGTTTGAGAAATGAAAGGGATCAAACGGTCAAACCAAAATTCTTGAGTGACGTTGAAGTTAGCGTGAAAGATGGTGGTTGGGTTATAGCCAACCAAGGCAACTGGATTAGATCAATTACCATAGTTTAGTAAAGAGCTGCAGACAGACCCAGGAGCTCGATGGACTGACCGTTGATAATGCAAAGTATGATAGCCACAAGACACCCGCCGATGTATGCAATTGCGGCCAGCCAGACAGGCTCGAACGGGCGTGTGATGGGGTATTCAAGAGGAGGCAGGCAATTCAGCAGTAATAATAGCATCTTCCTGACAGGCTTTGGTGGAGAGAGGGTGCCAGTATGTCCATGAGCCTTTTAAATTATTGAGAAAGTACATGTGGGCCTTTCGGAATGAAAGCGAACTTGAAGGCGTCCTCGTCATGTCAAGGTTCCGCACGTGCACACCATCGACACAAGGCCTTGGTTTGTCAACAATAGTTCAATGAGGACAATGATTGGTGAGCAGTTCGCAATAGTTCGCAATTCAGTGATACGTAGTGTCGTGGAGCAGGCAATCAAGCTGTCAAGCAATTAATGAGGAGGTTTCCCGTGCGGCTGGAGCTCAGCTGAAGGTGTGGTCCTGAGCTAAAGAGACACTTCGAAGCTACCATGATTCGAATTCCAGGGTAGCAGAAATCCACACGACCTCTTACCGCATACCTGACTCTCTATTTCAATATTTAAACCAAAAGTGAAATCGTGAGCTTCGACAGATAGTGACGAAAACGTGTATGCACTGTATTACGGTAGATTTGACAATGCTGTGTAAATGAAAGCGCAGCAATGATACTCTGAGTGAAGCAAGAATGACGACAATGGAAATCAGGATGAGTCAATGTGCAGCAATACTGAGCAAGATTGTAGTGCAAGGCAGGCAATGAATATATACGACATCCGAAGAATGAATGTGGGTGAGACGAATGCATGGATAGCATGCATATGTATGGATGATGATGTGTATACTAGTGATACAAGAAATGAAGCAAAGAAAGAAAATACGAAAATAAGTCGAGAAAAAGGTTTGAAGTAATATTCATCTAGCTGCTCGAGTCTTCGACTGAGCGCTTGGTGGCCTTCCTGTGCCATTGGCATTGAATAATTCACGCCCGAACACAGATTCACACTGTGTACGTGCTCACAGCTACCGGACCTGTATCATAAAAGGGGCTCCAGGTCCATCTTGGTGTCTACGTTCGGTGTCGGCAACCCATAAACTGTTGATGCGGAAGCGAGCATCGAATCATCTTCCTCCTCCTTCTCAGAACCCGCCTAAGCCTACATGTGGCCTTGGCATTGATTCGCTAGAATTGCACAACAGGAATCAGTACTCCAGCCTCGGCAGAACCCAGCCTCATGGAAACGATGACGCACCACTATCTCCATCTCCTTTCTTCACAAAATACGTTGCAATAAAGAGAGCCAGACTCCACGCTGATGAAAACATGCTCAGTGTAGCCACTAGCACCGAGACAGTCAACGACCCCGGGCTCTTCAATTCGAATTGATGGCAAATGAAGACTGCCTGCAACGTCGATGGACCTGGTACGCTCAATACTGGATACGATCTGTTGGTCGCTGCGTCGATTTGGGAGCTCCATGCTGAATAGAGCCGCGACTGGGACGCAAATGTAACGGGTGTCTCTGGAAATCTTGAAGCCAAAACCTTATCCGTAAACTGAGGGTTCAACAAAAAGTTGTTTGGAGCAGGGTTTCCAAGGTCTACCAGCACAGCCGCCCGAGCGAGCTGAATAAAATTGACTATAGGCGCAATATCCGTCATGTTGTATAAAATAGTATGATCACCATGGCGATTATAGCTGTGGAGGGGGATGGCTGCAGGAGGCTGAATAGTATTGTCTACTAGGATGGCGGTGGAGACGGTGATATCAACTGTAGGAGGATCAATAGCACAAGGGTTCGCGGTGCCCAAGGATGCAGGACAGAGAGGATATTGTGCGAGAAGAGAGTAAGAGACAAGGGCTGTGTCATTGGGCGTTCGGATGTAGGCTTCGTAGACTTTGGCGCCAAAATCAACAGCTGCCAATGCAAATCTTGTTCCGATTTCGACAACAGTTGTTAGTTAAATCCCCTTTACAACCATGCAAACGACACTCACAATCTCTCGACCACAAGAGAAAGACTATCTTGTGCAGCCGACCTGGTCATACACTGAAAATTTGTCTGCCTGGCTGGAAGTGCGGACACTCCGAAGCTTGCGACGCCCGCCAATTCCAATGGTTGGCTGTTGCCCTGATTCAATGAGCTATTGCAATACAAGTATACACTTCCATCCAATGTCCACGTCCTGAGATCGCCGGTAAGTGCTATCTGGCGGACGTCACAGTTGTCGAGGGTCTCCCCACGAGACGAGAACCCTGATCCACCTGCATTTGGCTTGTGCACTCCCTCAACCTTCCATTCAAAGAGGGAAATATTCGTTACGAGGGACTCGCCGACATTGAATACACGTGGATCGCAGAGGGTGCCAGGTGTTTGGGACGCGAAGGGGATAAAACGATCAAACCAGAATTCTTGAGTGACGTTGAAGTTGGCGTGAAAGACGGTGGTTGGGTCGAAGCCAACCAAGGCAACTGTTTGACCAAGCAACCAGCCGTTAGCAAAGAGCTGTCACGGATAAACCCCAGAGCTCGATCGACTGACCATTAGTAATACAGAGTAAGATGAAGCCCAGTAGCCCGCTGGTGTATGCAAAAGCCGTCAGCCAGGCAGACTCGAACGAGCGGGTGATAGGGTATTCGAGAGGAGTAGGTATTTCGGCAGCAGCATCTTCCCGACAGGTTGTTGGTACCGAGTGGGTGAGAATACATCGATAGGGATGAACTTCGATAGTACATATAGGTGCGAAGGCTTTGGGATTGGAGCCAAGCGGCGTTGTCGAGTCAGACTCCGCACATAATCAGTTCAGGACCTGCCTACAGCACTTGAGAACGATAAGGACCAGTTCAACGGGACGGCGTCCAACATTTATGATCTAACCAATTGTAGCCACCCAGAGAGATGGGTCGTGAAGCAGATGAATTGACCAGGTGGAGAGAAGGCTTTCTTCACTGAATTCCCCTTTCAGGATTGGGTTCATCCGAGCGTCCAGGGTTAATTCAAGCCGCAGGGGGGAGTTCAGACGTCTGAGGGAAGGTCCCAGGGTTGCGCGACAGTGATAAAGCAAGGATCATAAGACCTCCAGCCTGGTGGCTGGATGATGCTGACGGACGGCAGGTGCGGCGGGCGTCAGAAAGGTTATCCGGCATCGATAGCTGAGCGACATGGTGGTGACTACTAGCAATGCGAAGACATAACCAAATTTCAAGTTGTGGTTGTTTGGTTCAAATCAACCGGCCGGCGCTCTCCCTCCCAGCTCATGAGGGAAACGCCCTAAGCTCGTGGTTGGCGCAAGTAGGGTTCTCGTTGTTGTAAAGACCTTTGGGGTTGGAGTATTGAGCTGTTGTAGCTGCGGACACGCTGTGTCTTGAACGAAAGTGTTTGTATTTTAGTCCAGTCTTGCCTATACATGACGATCACACATCTGCACACTTGACTTCCATCCCAAGTCTCGTAAGTAGCTCACGTATCCGGATTGCGGTAGAGAAGAAGAGGATCCCAGTTCATTTTTGCATCTACGTTGGGCGTTGGTAACAACTCTGGGCTTTCATCATCTTGCAGGCCCTTCTCAGGATCTATCCTTCCCAGCGACATTGCTCGTTGATGGTTTTCACAAAAATTAGCTAAATTGTGAGAATATCAGAGACGTGTCTAGTACGTCGGAAGATTATTAGAGGTTACAGCGTACCTTCTTTATCTCTTTTCTTCACAAAATGGGCAGCAACCGCAAGAAACAAGGCCCAAGCGGAAGAAAACATGCTGAGTGTTGCCACCAACACAGACACGATCAAAGACCCGACGCCTTTCAATCGGAAGAAACGACAAATGAAGACAGCCTGTAGAGCCGACGGGCCAGGGACACTTAATGTGGCGTACGGGGATTGAGTCGTCGGGTCGGTCTGGGACTTCCAAGCGGAGTATAAGCGCGATTGGGAAGCGCTTGTTATCGGCGTTTCTGGAAAAGTGGCGACTAAAATGTTGTCAACAACTTGGGGATTCAATAGAAAGTTGTTGGTGGCTGGGTTTCCGAGATCGATGCGTGCGGCGGCTTGAGCGAACTGCACAAAATTGAGAGTGGGCCCAAGAAGCACGTCTCCCAACTCGTAAAGAAGTGGTGCGATATTGCTGTTGTTGGTCATGAAGTCGGGGGGAAGGATTTCATTTTCTCCTGTTATGGCCGAGGAAGCGTTGAAGCTGATAAAACTAGGGGCAGTAGCACATGAATGTACAGCTGCAAGAGAAGGGGGACAGAATAGAAAGCTGGCAAGAACGGAGAAGGCAACAAGGCCTGTGTTGTTCGGTGTTCGAGCGTATGCCTCATAGAGTCGAGCTCCCACATCGACACCGGCCAGGAGAAATCTTACAAGGGGCACCGGACAGTCAGTACAGTTACTTGATCACTAGAACGGGGTGACGTACAATCTCTCAAGAGTAGCAGCAACACTGTCTTGCAAAGGAGAATCGGACATTACTTGGAGACCGGTCTCTCTTGCTGGAAGGGCTGAAACCGCAAAGCTCGCAACACCTACTATCTCCGGATTGTCTCCTCCCCCCGATTGATTGTTGCAATAGAGAGTTATATCACCTTCAGCAGTCCAGGTCCTTATATCAACGGTCAGTGCCACCTGTTCAACATCGCAGTGGTCCAGAGTCTCTCCTCTGTACGAGAACCCTGACTCCGCCGCGTTAGGCTTATAGACCGCCTTAACCTTCCATTCAAAAAGAGTGCTGTTGGTCACCATAGACTCGCCGACATTGAAGACACGCGTGTCGCAGAGGGTGCCTGGGGTTTGAGCGATAAAAGGTATAAAACGGTCAAACCAGAAGGTTTGAGTGACGTTGAAATCAGCTTGAAATTTGGTCGTCAGGTCGTATCCCACCAAAGCGACTGACCAAGAAGCCGATCAGCATAGCACACCTGAAACCGGCATCGACTTACCATTGGCGATGACGAGGATGACAACTCCCAGGAACCCGACGATGTAGGTCAAGGAATTCAACCATACAGAGCCGAATTGACGAGTTATGGGGTATTCGAGGGGAGGGAGCTTCAGCGGCATGTCTCAGCCAAAAGGGTGATAGTGAAGATAGTGCCCGTAGACAGATTTATGGGCGTGGAGCAGACCTCGAGGGGCTGTGAACGAGTCCAAACATCGAGTTGTGGCGTTCAATTTATTACACCGGTGTTTCGATGATCAGGTCGAAGAGGACCAATCAGGCCTCACTGGCGAGACGTCAATTGCGTCACGATAACGATCCACCAGCGTGTCAAAGAGTTGTAAGGCTATGGCTAGAAACGAGTAGCCTGCTTCGGAGTAAATACCAGTCAAATCTGGTGACGACTAGTAGCCAGTGAGAGGCTCGGAAGTGGGGAGTGGGGACTGGCAAGTGGGAGCGCGCGGCCTGAATGCACCATTTGTTAGCCAGACAGAATCAAACGAGCGCACAATGGGGTTTCCAAGTAGGCGAGAATGCATCTATGGGGGTGAACTTCTTCGATTTCGATAACGCACATGAACGGTATTCTTCGTGATGAAAGCCAAGCGGCGTCCTCGAGTCAGACTCCGCACACCATCAATCCAGAGCCTGCCTGCAGCACTTGAGAACAATCAGGACCAGTTCAACGGGACGGCGTCCAAGGTTTATTATCTAACCAATTGTAGCTGCCCAGAGACATATTTCGTGGAGCAGATGAATTGACCCAATTGTTCAAGTGGCCAAGGAGTTTCCTTCGCTCACTTCAAAATTGAGTTCATCCGAGCGTCTCGGGTTGATTTAAGCCAAACAGGTGTAGGTCCAAGGAGGAGTTCAAGATAAGTGATGTGGAGCGACCAGGAACAGAGATAACGGTTAGGACGAGGTTCATGAATTGAGCGACAGTGACGAGCGAGAAGAAAACTTGATCATGAGACCCTCCAGCATGCCAGCTGGTCAAGCTAAGACGCTGGATGGACGGCAGGTGCGGAGGACGTCAAAGATGTTAGCCAGCATCGATACTGGTGGCTAGACAACGTCGATGGCACCCACTTGAAGGGTAGTAACTCCATGGAGGAAAGGAGCCACTGCAGCAGTGACCGATAATTAAAGTAGGAGGGAAACTTGGTTACTTGGAGCGCTTCCGAAGGCAAGGACGGCTGTTTGAACCACACGCGTGATCCAAACAACCAGCCTCGTGGGCTCAAGAGTCAATGTTCAAACGTTCAAGGTCCAACGTTCACATTCTGGAGCTCAATCGAAACCGTTACGAAAACATATATGCACTGTATTACGGGTGAAATTGACGATGGTGCGTAAACAAAAGCGAAGCTAAGTTACGATACTCTAGGCGAACTTCAGAAATGATGAGGATGAGGATGAAGTACTATGCAGCAATAGCAAAAAAACGAGCGTAGGGTAGCTAGTATACAAAATAGTACAAGGTGCAAGCGAATAGATATATATACAGATGAGAAATGAATGTGGGTGGGAGACGAATGCATGATTGGATGTAATGGATGATGATGTCTACTACTAATAATACAAGAAATGAATGAAAACGAAAAAGACGCACTTCAGGTCGGAAGAGAGAGGCTGGATGCCGAAGGGGCGTTCACCTGACCGCTCGGATCGATCCTCGGGGTTGTCGAACGGGCAGCGAATTGTGCTCAACTCCAGGTGGCAGGCCGACAACTGCGCGAATTCCGCCAAACGCCTTAAGCCGACCTCGTAACCAACGCGCTCTCATCCAGGGAACCACCATTCCCTTCCCCCGCTCTCAGTCCCCTATCACCATAGAACGCAATCGACACAGGCACAGCTCCTCCTCTCAAATCCTTATTCCTCCTCGACCTCCCCCTCCTCTCGATATCCGCCTCCCACCTCTTCTGGATCTCCCTCTCTTTCACCATCATCGCCTTGGCACGGTTCGCATTGATCTTTGCGTTGACAACCCCGCTTAGCTTCTTCCCTCCAGCATGCTGGGGTTGAAGGAGTTGTTGCTGGTGCTGATAATGGAGCGCCTTCCCCCTCAATCCCGTCATACTCTCCCTCTCCATCCTCCTCCTAAACCTCTTATCCCTCCTCTCAACCTTAACCTCTCCCACCGGGTTCTTCACCACGAGCATCAACAAGATGCTCACCATCAGCAACCCCGAGGATAAAATAAACACCGTCTTGGGGTAGTTGGACACAGTCGACGAGTAGACAAGACCAAAGAGCATCGGGGCCAAGATCATCTGCGCAAGCGCCTGCAGGAGCGCAAAAGCCCCAAACAGAGTTCCCGAATCAACAGGTGGCGCTGGTGTCGGTACGAACGGAGTCGTAGCCGACGTGGAAGAACCAACGCTCGACCTGATACTCGACGCTCTCGACTCGTCTCTCATACTCCCATATCTATCCTCTGNCCGAATGCACATCATCTAAATCGCGAAGCCCATAATC
>JANBPK010000211.1:0-13263 GCA_027579435.1 Candolleomyces eurysporus | reverse complement strand
TCTTGTTGAACGGCGTGTTGGCGTTTATGTTGAATGTTGTTAGTTTTGAGGCGAATAGGCGGGTTGGGCTGTTGGGATGAGTGTCGCTGGTATGTGTTCTTCTTGCTCCTTTTTTTATTTATTCTAATGTACATCTTTTCGATAGCAAAGGTGAAACAAGTCCTAGCGGTCTTGTTCTCCGTGACCCTCTTCAACTTGTCCATCTCGTCTACCAACGCGCTGGGTATTGCCCTCACGATACTCGGAGGGGCGTGGTACGCTTCTGTCGAGATTCGGGAGAAGAAGAGACGCGATCCCGGGTTCTCGGTGCTCTCTGCGACTTTACCACGGATACCAACGACGGTGCAGTGGCCGACCAAGCATAAAGTTTTGGACCCTATCGGACCTTACTTGGATAAGATGAATGCTACCGTCTCAGCAGATATCCAGAAAGTGGAGATGGAGCGGAGGAGGCATCGGGAACAGCTTGGTGGAGATGGACAAGTGTGATATTGTGGCTGGATGATTCTAGTGCACGGAAGGGAGCGAGGACGAGACGAGAAGACATGAGTACGTGTGTGGCGGCGGGTAGTGGGGTGGTTAGTCGGCGGATGGATGGACAGATGTGGTTGGATCGACGGGTGGGATGGCAGATGGGATGAGATGAGATGAGAGATGATGCAAGACGACATGGAAACCCCCTAATACGAAGGACGACCGACGAACCAAACCTACATAGTACGAAGAACCCCCGCCACTCTCAAACGAATAATTATCATTGACATGGACAGTCACGATGGTCGATACGCATCGCTTTCTTATACTTATACCTTTATTACATCCCATCCCATCCCATCCCATTCCATAGACTTGGTACCTCGACAGACAGGTAGTTAGTTGATTGCGCAACCTCCATCAATCCCCCTAAAGTTAATTGTTTTTTGTGTGTTACCCTTATCTTTATTCCCTCTGTATTCGAGCTTGCATTTGCATGGATTTGATAACTGTCACTGATAGATCCGATATCCCTGGGGCCTTCGATAAGTACAATATCGATGGATGGATGGTGAGGCAGTCTGGTCATAACAAAATTGCAATTGACAAGGCTCAGATGGTCTGCTATTGATAGATCCGCGTTACGTATAGAAAGACCGGCTGACTTTGGTCCAGCTTTGGCGAACGGAGTCGGCCAGAACAAGGGCGGGAAGTTGCTGTAAAGCCTCGGGAGGTATAAGTAAGTCTAGTTGTTTGTATCTTTCATTAATTACGGAGTGGCCATGCTTACTTGAAACTTGAAACCCTATATGTTAGGTGGCGGCCCCCNGTCCTTTGGTCACCTGGACCGTCTGACATTTATTCGCTCGACGGGCGGGCAGAAAGACAAAAGTCTGCACAAACCACTCCGATGGAAGTACTGCCAATCTGTGAGTACGGGAGGCAGTAGGCCTAGGGTGGGCTGGTAGATCTCATAGTGATCTATAGTCGGATCGACGGATGGGGTGCACAACAGATGAGATGGGATGAGAAGAGGGCTTGATATCGTGACGCCTAGATGAAAATGCATTCAAGTTGTAATGGACAGTTAGTAGTCATGCACGACCAACTTTAACTTGATCGATCCTCTTCTTGATGACCCTTGTCTTCATCCCCTCTGTGTTCTCTGGTTTGTACGAGATTACAATGATTGCCTTGATACATACAAACGGTGAGGTTCCTGGACCCAGAGCGGTTACAGAGGACTGGAATAGTTCAAGCTGTCAGCACGGCAGAAATGGATCAATGCTCAAGCTGAGCAGAAACTTGACCGATTACTGTAGCAGCAATGGTGGCTGCTGAAAGGAGCTTTGTTGTTACTGCGGGTAATAACAAAGGTTGATGAGAATATTGTGTAGAAGAAGCAGTGCAAGACATGCTGTATCATGTTTGTGAAATCTGTGGCACAATGGACAAGCTAGGCACTGAAGCCAGAGTGTTGAGAAAGAAACATAAGATCTAATTATTAGCAAACAAAAGTCCATCTCAATCAAGTATCTCTACCCCCTCTGCAAGCTTGGCCATTCATCGCACTTGCTGAACTGAGCCCATGTTGAGCAAATCCAAGTCACAGACAAATCCATCAAAAATCTTGCTCAGCACTGTAGCATGCTACAATACATCAATTTCAAATCTCAGTATTCATCCTTATCAAGTCCAATTGCACCTTCTATATTGGTAAAGATAAACATTTTTTNGGTACTTTTTCAAGTGCCCTCATATGTCCTAAAGCTAAAAAAAAAAAGCTAAAAAGTCAAGAGTTGACAAGTTGCTGAGGGTACTTATGGGGGTTGGTGGGGGGCCAAGACCAAGTTCCATCATGCCACCGGCTTCCTTCCATCCTTCAGCTCTTTCCGTTAGTGGTGTGCCTTTCCTAGCTCCACTCCAATTTGACTTTGAGATGCCCTTGCAGTACATGGTAGTATGAGTCTTTACAATTATTGATGCAACAGAATGTTAGTTGGCCTTTGCAAACAGTGCCTGACACCTGTTCCCAAAGCCATAGGCACTCCCAGCCAAAAGGGATGAGGGAGAATAGACACTCACTCTGCCCATCAAAATGCCTCGGCACCTGCCATGCGCAGCATCAGCCACTGCCCACAGGTTGATGCTATTTCAAGCAAAAAGCTAAGCTAAATTTGGCAGAGGAAGAGACCAAAAAAAGCACAGAGACTTGGAAAGAGTGAAAGTCCTACTTATTGTTGGTTTTCTGATGCTAACACTTTGCTTCATTCACAGTTTGTATCAATTTGACATTGGGAAGTGGGCCGCCGCTTTGCGCGGCAGCATGTCCAAGGCATTTTGCCTCCCGTTCAGTCTACAGGGGTTGTCCATGTGGGCGGATATGGATTTTAGTTCATGGTTAGAATACATTGTGAAAAATGTTGCATTCTTCGTGGACAGGGAGCAAGTAAGGTTGAAGGGAGGGACAGCAAACAAATCTGGGGATGAACCCCCACCCCAATTCAAAACAGCCATGTGGGTTGCAGGACAAATACAGGTGTAGAGTGTGCACTTGTTTGCAGGTGGGAGTTGGGACTGAAACACTCGATGGAAAGAGTTTTTTACAGTGAAAAAGGTACTGTAGGAAAGGAAGTTTGGAAGCATCTTAGAACAGGACACAGAAATTGGACAACAGAGCGGTAGCAGTGCCCCAAGGAATTGGACAAGCTTTCGACGGTGATAGTCACGGAACATAGTAATAATTGACAAACCTATACAGTGCTAAATTATTGATACATGAGAAGCAACAAACCACGCAAATCACGTTAGACTGTTGAATGCTCAAGGCAGTGTCTGAAATGCAATCAACCGGCGGAGGTGAAGGAATATAGAGATAATTGTCGGAGGTATACTGATCATGCGAGCCGTGGCAAACTTGAAACGGAAACCACCGGCCGACGTGATGCGACCGGCAGCGCACAGGCTTGGCACGCGCGACCCAGGTACAATGTACCCAAGTCAAAATGCCTCGGAACAGACAAGTCAGTTCTGGAGCTGTTTGCTCTACCCAAGCTATGTTGTGTTGGCTTTGCCAGGGTAACTAAGCTGAGAGAAAATGCTGTCTACACTCTTGCACAACAAGCAGGAAGCTTACAGATCCTCCATTTATCCCACAGTCCACAAATAGCTGTTAAGGCTACATATTTCCTGGTGGATAGATGTGACAAGTTGTGGCTTCTAGGCTTGACAGAAGTCCCCTCTTTTGCAAGATCTAACTTGAAGCTTTGAGAAATCTGTAGGGAATCTCTGGAAGTAGGTGCACCACTTAGACTGCTTTTTTNGGTGTTCTCATATATTTTTGTCCCAATGTAGAATCTCAATTCTTCCCAGCATTCAACTTACTGTGTGTAAATGGGAGCAGGTGTGTTGCAACTTCAAGAGTATCTGCATGAGTTCTTTGGACTGCATACCATCAGAGATGCACCACCACCATGGGCATGTTGGAAGTGACTCTGACCATTCTGTGTTTGAGACTGATGCATGAAGATGAACAGTGGTGCACCCACAGCTAGTGCTTATAACCTCTACACTGGTCTCTTTCAATTGCAGCAGAATCCAAAGGTGGCAATAAAAAACCAGCCATAAGGCCACTGGCTAACCACAATTCCCTTAGTATGCATATATACTCACCAGTGACAGAACAGTCAAGCTGTTCTGTTATGCTCCTTTTGGTGTAATAGTTAGGGCAGCAGGTCTGGCCCACTTACACCAGTTTGCAAGGCATAATATCATTGTTGGTTGAGCTTTAGAGTGCATGTGTCTGTGGTTCTTTTGTCTTGTTGGTCAGAGAGCTTTATTTTGCTACCTGTGTATCAATGGAGGCTGGTGCAGAGTGCATTTTGCAAAAGAGGGTAGAGTGACTGCATCTGCTTTGCTTCTAGCTCATCTCAATGTCATCCAATTGCAAATATAAAGAAATCATAATAAGGCCATTTAGAGCCCTGTTTCATGTCCAGTTTTCTGTCTGACTGAGTTGAATTACCTGTTGAATTCAACAGCAATGATATTTACTGATTTTCTTTGCCTTTTTCTATCCTTTTCTTTGTAGTTCTGGCTGGAACAGATTAACTGTATCTGATGTTTTTGATTGCATGCAGACAACTGACAAATGTCGACTTTTTTTTCAGATCCCTATAAATGGCACTTCTTTATGACAATGGTGAAAAATATGTCAATAGTGACATCTACTCAATGGCACTGCAAATGCTTTGACACAAATATCATTCACAGTTGCAGTATACATATAGAAAGGACAACATAACATATTAAAATCTAAAGGATACAAAGAGTACCATGAATGAATGGGATGACAGTTGAAAAAACAAGCAATCCTAGGCATGTGAGAGTGGTGAATGAAGAGTTAAGTTGGAACCTAAGCATGGTAAATTACAAGACATAATCATGATTGGCATGGGCAAAACTTACATTGGTGGCGGGCCAAGGCTGGCGTATTTGATGATCATCTGGGGGTGGTTCTCTGCATCTTGAAGGAATTTAATAGAGTAAAACAAGGCAGAGATGTTGGGACTTACTTGAGCCAGTCAGAACCATGATAAACTGCTTTGATGAGCTCAACTTTGGTGGTCTGAAATCTTCCAATAGTGAGAAAATTATGATGTTGAAGAAGGCCAGGCAGAGAATAGGGTGGGACCCAGAGCAGAAAGTCTCCTGAGGTACTCTGAATCCAACCATTGTCACTGAGAGTCAAGTTCCCAGATGGATAGTTGTGTAGAAATTGAAATCCTGAACAAAATGACTGTGATGTGATATTGTTGCTATGCTCTGTCATTGGTTCCAAGGGTGGCTGTCTTGTGTAAACATCCCACAGCCTGATGGTCTTGTCATATGAGCCTGAGACAATGTACTTGCCATCAGGAGAGAATGCAACAGATCTGATGGAGTCAGTATGCCCTGTCATTGGCTCTAAGACTGGCTGTCCTGTCTGAGCATCCCACAGCCTGATGGTCTTGTCATCTGATCCTGAGACAATGTACTTGCCATCAAGAGAGAATGCAACAGATGTGACAATGTTGTTATGCCCTGTCATTGGCTCCAATGCTGGTGTTCCTGTAGGAGCATTCCACAACCTGATTGTCTTGTCTTCTGAGCCTGAGACAATATGCTTGCCATTAGGAGAGAATGTGACAGATGTAACAGCATTGTTATGCCCTGTTATTGGGTTTGATACTGGCTTTCCTGTGTGAGCCTTCCACAGCCTGATGGTATTGTCCTCTGAGCCTGAGACAATGTATTYACCATCAGGAGAGAATGCAACAGACCTGACATAGTGGCCATGCCCTAGCATTGGCTCCCTCAAGGCTGGCTGTCCTGTGTTGGCATTCCACAGCCTAATGGTCTTGTCATCTGAGCCTGAGGCAATGTACTTGCCATCAGGAGACAATGCAACAGACCTAACATAGTCACTATGCCCTATCATTGGGTCTAGGGCTGGCTTTCCTGTGTGAGTGTTCCAGAGCCTGATAGTCTTGTCCCATGAGCCTGAGATGATGTGCTTGCCATCAGGAGAGAATGCCACAGAGATGACATGGTCACTATGCCCTTCCATTGGTTCCAAGATTGCTTGCCCTGTCTGAGCATTCCACAGCTGAATAGCTCCATTCTCCAAAGCTGAGAGAATGTATTTGCTGTTCGGAGAGAACACAACAGATTGTATTTCTTGTTGGGTTGTAATCACAGAGACCATTTGTTGAGAGGTGAAGTTGTGATGAATGATGGGAACTGACAGACACTTCAAAAGTTCCTGCAGTGGCTGTTCTGTTGCAGCATAGAATGGTAGTGCTGACAGGTATAAATGGGGAGCACTGTGGCTAATGGGTGTGGCAAAGTTGCACACAAAGTCTCCAATATTGTTCAGCAATGGCCCAAGCTCAGTTGATATGAATTTCTGTAAAGTTTGTCAATTCTCATGCCACAGGTTTACTGTTAACCACTTACCTTAGATATCTGCCAGAGTATATCATAGGCATAGTTGACCTTCTTGAGCACACTTAAAGCTTCTAGCCAATACAGTATCTTCTCTGTGTTCACAAAGCTCTGTATCTTCTGCTGCAAGAGCTCAGTGACTCCAGCATGGAGAACATGATCTCCCCAAGCTGTGCATGCATAAGCTAGTGCAAATTCAATTTGCAAAGCCATAGGTTGTGTATCATCCATAGGTTGTGTATCATTGCTTTTATATGAGGTTTTGGCTCCTGAAATTCCAAAGCATAGCCCAGAGTCCATGAGTGTGAGGCATGCCTCAGCTATGAGACAATGTGCAGAGCATCTGTCAATGGCCCATTGCTTGCCATGAAGGTTTTCTGATGTCAGATAGTCAACAAATGATGCATGAAAAATTGAGATGTCACCACAATCTTGATTAGGGACTTGGACAATAGAATGAAGGGATTTGAAAGCTTCTCGGATTGCCGCAGTATTTTTGTTGCACAATTCGGCACAGATGTTCACTGAGATGGGCTTCTGGGCTGCCACAAGCAGTGACAGGCAAAAACATATTGTCTCTGCCTCATTTTGTTCCAGCCCTTCAAATGCCTCAGCCAAAATCCTGTCATACAGGGGTTTAGTGTCAGAAAGCTGGACATTTTGCTGGCCAAGTTTCTGGAATCGCTCCAAGCGATTTCCTGAGGTAGTTGAAACATATGCAGCCATGATGGCTGCAATGATAAACAGTTTTCCAGAGACATTGACAATAGTTTGAATTTCTGGAGGTGGCCAGTTTGCCTTGTAGTGATCATACACTGTTGGGATGTGTCTGAGCTGATGATTCAGATAGAGCAGTATATCAGCTCTGACAACATCAGCTTCAACATCATGGAGTTGATACCCCCTATGGTGGGTAGATAAGTCAAAGAACTCCCGCAGAGAGATTGCAGGCCGGCTAGAAAGGAAGAACTTGAGTGGGATGTTTGGCTTCTGTGCAATGGCTTCAATGAAGCCCTTGACAGCATTTTGATCATTGCACTCATCAAGGGCATCCACAACAAGCACAAGGAGCTCATTAGCAGCAAAGGTCTTTTGAGCAGGCAGGAGGATGAGTTTTGAGTACTGGTCTTCCAGCCTCATCCTTGTTGGACTTTTGCAGGTCCTGTCAGATCGAAGAATTTCTTCAAGTGCATCCCCAAATTTGGGTCGTTCTTCTGCCAGGATCCTTGCGAGGGTGGGGATGATGAGATGCACCTCTCTTGTGCCCGGTTCTTGGAGCGTACAGAAGAAGCTTGCACCCAGAAATCCCCGGTCGTCAAGCTGGGAGCAAAAGGTCTTTGACACAGCTGTTTTTCCTGTCCCAGCGAGGCCGCTAAGCCAAAACAGGTGAGGAGACTCCAGATCTGTTGCCCACACGAGCAACATGGCCAGTAGCGATACCCGAGATCCGGCGATGCACTCGCCATTTCTCGTATAGTCGGCGCCTTCCACTCCCCCTAGTTTCTGGAGTGTATCTGATCTCGTGGCTGAGCGGCGTGATAAATGAGGAACGAGTCGGATAAACGTACTAGATCTCTCCAGCGACCGAACGGTTCGTTCGATAGTACGCATGATCCCAGTGTGGTCCTCAATTACTATTGGCGCCCATGAGAAAAGGAAACTGACGATATGAAACCAGACACACCATTGATTCGTTCCTTCAACCAGTGAACCCCGCTCACAATCTGGAGGGTCTGAGCCCTATTCTCGACGATTGCGTCGAACTGGACAGTTGTGAGTCACCATCACAGGTACGATCAAAGGAGGCTCACCATTGCTACCTCAATCGCGAACCTAATCCCTTGCGTGAGCTTTAAAACCTCTTGCTTGTCCTGCACAGAGAACACCACACGTTCAACCTTTGATCTGGTCGGATCCACCTTGGCTTCCAGTATCTTCTGTGTCTCCTTCAGACTTCTGCACAGGCTGAGTATATTGAAGCTCGGAATGAGCAAACTGCTCTTACCGTGACAATCCATCGAAACGGTCTTTCACCTCTGGCGTAGCATTGGGTGGAAAAGAGACCATGATTTCAGATAACACCTTCACCCTTTTGAGAAGTTCGTCGAATTCCTGGTTATTCTCGCTATACATCTGCTTGTAGATTTATACGGAGGATCGCGTCTCATTGGAGGAAGGACTCACATCGACCGTGTCGCAGATGACCAACAGTGCTGCAGCGACGCTTTTCAACGGGGTAAACACATCCGATACTTCGACGACCTTGCGCAGCGTGATTTTGACACCTTCGTAGATTATGCCTTTGTCCCGATGGCTTTGGATCTCGCTGTGATTGGTGTTCTTGGCCTGAACAGCTTGAGGGCTGGCACGAGGGCGCGAAGGTGTGCGGCAACCGAAAGGATCCTTCAATCTGTTCATCACTCGATCTCGCTTTCGAGGTTCCCTACGCTGCTCTTCTTGGAGAGCCATATCCAGTTATTCACCAATACGTGGTAACGTCGAGGGAGATTGTGAACGAGCTTGGTGGAAGTAGTAGTCGAAGAGGGCAACTGCGGTGTGCCGCTCGCTCGTTTTGGAAGCACCAGGTTCACACGTGGTGATGTGCTCGGTGAAGTCGAGCACTGCCTTGGGCGTCTAAAATTCCAGAAATTGATATTTTCGGTGAGTAGCGATGTCTGGCTGTCGTTCAAGTCGACGGTGCCTAGGTACCCAGGACCTTTACCTCTGATGACGCAGTGTTTCACATGGCAGCAGGCTAGAGCGCCCCCCGCCCTCTCTTCCTATGCTCAGGGGTGTATTGCTTTATGCAAGACGCGTGCACGGATGTAGTAAAGGAAATCAGGATGAGTATATGAGTACGTTTGTAAACGACGTCAGAGGGACTCAATAAAAGAGCTCAGAACGCGGAAACTATTCACAAAAAGAATAAAAGAGGAAGAAGCTAAGTAGTCAGATAAAGGAGTCAGGTAGTCCGATGATATTAACTCCCAAAATTCCTTCCTCGAGATCACCGGTTGTTGTCACCAACAAAATGAAAGACAAGGATGCAAACCCGAGAAGTGGGGGGGNATGCGAAAGAAAGCGATACTGGTGAGTTAATCTCAATAACCGACTGAGATGGTGGGGAGAGGACAGAGCAGATGTCCAAGGAGTAGGAAGAGGATGCGAGTCTATCGCTGGTGAATGAGGCATGGAAGGACATCCAGACCCGAGCATATCCTTCTCGGCCCTCATCAAGTCCAACAGGTCCAGCACCCGACAGGACAAGCGCACGCTACACGATTCCAGACGCCTTCCTGGCTCCATTCAGGCGCCTGCCATAGCCCTGAGTGAAAGTTAATCGGGAGCACTTTTGATATCCACTCCACACCAACTTGCCCTGGAGTGCGGATCGGAAGTTCGCGGTTGCAATGCGTTTAGCAACACAGGCTGTCGGGTTTAGCCTACTCGCCGCCAAACCCGTAACAGGCTCATTCACAGGCGCCATCGCTGCACTTGTCGGAGGCCTCGACGAGGGTAGGATGGATGGTAAAGTGTTCAGCCTTGTAGAATGCCATACGTCGAGGTCATAAATATGAGGATGTAGTCGTCCCCGGTTGGTACATTTTCGAGGTAGCTGTTTAAGCCGCCTGGTTTTCCTGATACTGTGAGGGGAAAGAAGGGAGGATTGGTCAGTCAGGAGTTACGACGATAGGAGGGGAGGAAAGAAAGGCAGGCGGGAGCGAAAAGGGGAGCGCAAGGAGGGACGAATGTTTCGGTCTATGCCAAAGGAGAGGGAAGGATCGAGGGAAAGGGTCAAAGAAAGAATCGAAGGAAGGAAGAATCAAAGGCAGAGCACGAAGGAATAGGGGCGAGGGTCGAAGGCAAGGACCGAAAGCGAGGAAAGAGAGGATACCGCATACCATTCTTCGCTAGGGGAATCCATCCGTGTTTATTTCACCAGTTCTGTGTCATACCCTTATCGCCACGTTCACATCGCCGTTCACCCATTGCGTAGTAGGCTATTCGTTTCATGGTCGTGATAGTCGAAGGTGTAGAAGATGGGTTCCGCATTAGTGGCAAGGCAGGGTATGGTGTCGGTGTGGCGATGTGGTGGACATCGTCAGCCGATGGTGGCGGCAGTAAGCAGGTAGGTCGCAGTCGCAAGCATAGGTGGTCGGCCGAGCGCCGTACAGCGACGTCAAGGCACATAGTATGGTGTCGATTGATTTAAGGAAAAGAGGATCATGGTGAAACATCAGCGAACCATTGCGCCATTGGGGAAAGGGCTAAGACTCACCAGTAACACCAGCAGCACACCACGCTCACGAATCAGCCAAACACATTTTTCGGTTGAATCTTGACGACAGACGAAGAAGCACGGAGCACCATGACCATTGCAAAAAGATGGGGACTGAGAATCAGATGGGGTTTATCTGGTTGTCGTCGTTTAGCGATGTGGTAGTTGATATGAGAAGCCTCTCTGGGCTGTACTCACCTAGAATGAAACGACTTATTCCTGTTGTAAAAACCTGGCCTGTCGCACTAGGTCGCCTGCACCATCATCATGGGCTGAAGATGAACGAGTTGTTGGATGAGGAGATGAGACTCGGAGGAGAGGTTTGGCTTCATTGCTCCGAGAGTATTCAAATTGGGCAGGTAAGTGGTGGTGCTCGAATCGAGCAGCTCGATCAGGCGTAACGCGTCATGCAACGGCGCCAAGAAAGTACCATCGGCCGGAACGGCCTCTGTCAATATAGGATCGGCCCCCGGACCGACAGTTTTAAACTCTCTGTTGCCGTCATCGTCCACGTTGAAGGGAAGCGAGGGAAGGGAAGAAGACCAAGGATCGAAGGTCCATGAAGCTTTGAAGCTTGAAGGGTCGTCGCCATTTTTGCCTCATTCATAGATGACGAAGTACTGTTAGCTATGAAGCAAGCATGATAATCCAACAAAGCGTGGGGCCCTGGCCCATGTACCAACCCGGGGTTGGTCATCCGAGCTCGAAATGATTCCAAGGATTGAGGGAAGGCGGGGACGTGCCACATCTTAGTAGCACGCTCCGTTTAATCTGCCAGTTCGAACTTGGACTCTTTGAAATTGCCCAGGACTTGTGCTCTAAGTATGTGTTCAGGCCTGAAGAACGCATGGTGGTAACGACGGCACAAGGGAAATCAGCACCGCCACCGACTCTCTTTCATCTCCCACTACCATGGTGCAGACGTCCGACTTACCGACAATTACAAATAGGAACTTATATTCGTCATACATAGGTAAAGTCCAGCGGCCCATACCAGTCACTACATTGCTGAATGAAGACAAGCAGATCACCGGTCGCCATTGAACTGAGAAGGATTCAGCTCGCCGTGGATGCGTCTGACCTCCGCGGGGGCTCCCCCAAGTAATTTTTGCCTTTCACGACGTCAAGAATCAGAATCTGTGCCGTGACAGTGCGCTTTTGTGCGCGTTGCATGTCCCTGGTGAGTCCCTGCTTCGCATTCTAATGCAATGTGATGGTCGGCTGACGATATCTCCATGGTTCTTCTCTCCTCAAATCAGCCGACACCGTACGTTGTGCTTTGACTTATGGTCTTCCGCTGTACCATCCTCGACCGACCACCTACGCTCGCGATTGCGACCGCATCGCCCCTCGTACCCGCCTGCTTACAGCCGTCACCGCCCGCGGACAACGATTTCAACCATCATGACGAGCATACTACCACGCTTCGCGGCCGTCGTGCCATCCGCCTTTAGGATGTGCCTGACCGTCCTCAACGGTACTCGATCCACTCAGTCAAGCAGCCCGCGAAACACCGTCTGAAATTACCTCCAAGCCACTTCAGGACCCATGAAGGACTAGCCAAGCCCGATTCATCGTCACACAGCCAACATTAGGCGCATCGTGGCTGAATGGCCAAGTGAACGTCATGCCGTGGATGAAAGGGCTGCTGTCCAAGTCTGTGCGGAGAAACACAGATGGGTTGGTACTTGTGGCGGAGAATGGTATTTAGGCCTGACTTCCTTCACTCCGGTTTCTTTACATTCTTGTTCTCTTCCTTCGTTCATGTTTGTTCGTTTGAGTGATTGCTCGTGCGCTCGCTCGCACGCTCGCCTTTTCGTTCGCCCGACCTTTCGATCCTCCCTCCTTTTTAATATGGATTCATTTCCTCTTACATCCGGCCATCTTCTACGCAGCTAATTTCCCCTTCCCTTCCCTTCAGTCTCGGCAAAACCGGGCGGCTGAAACATCTACCTCAAGGGTGCGGGGGACGAGTACGCCTAGTACTCATGAACAGTACACACCTCGTCTTACAAAGCACCTCACCGCGCTTCACCACCCTTCCGCTACCGAGTCGAGTCCACCGGTAGCACCTGTGGACAAGGCGATCACAGCCACCGTAACAAGTGGGTGTGGTTTTTGCTACAATGTTGCCTGCCCAGAAGCGCGGTTGATGGTGTGTGGATGCATCGGGAGGTGGGGTTTGGTTAGTGAGGGGCGGGTGTTGTTACTTAAGAGGAATGTGGTCCGGATTAATTGAATTCGGGAGGGAGGGAGCGGATGGGCAGTAGAAGGCGCGTGGCTAGGGAGACCACCAGGAAACGTCTCGGAGTGTCGTAGGGTGTACCCCGCCCTTCCGGGTGTTCGGCCTGTGGCTTTTTTTTCGCTGAAGAGGATGTGCTCGGATGTCTGGATGTCTTCCTTTATTCCTTCACCGTCGGCCGACTCGCGTCGTTCTGCTCCCGGGAGTCTAATCTCTCTCTCTCTCTCTCTCTTTTCTCGTAATTCTTTCCGCCTCTCAATATTCCAATATTCTCTACTACCCC